>LUCH01006806.1:4587-24468 GCA_013368495.1 Paragonimus heterotremus
GGGCGACCGGACAAGCCATCGCTCGAAGAAATCGGATCAACGGACGAGGAATGGCAGGCGGAAAACCTCCAGATAGAAAGCGTAAATCACACACCTAAACTGGGTAGAAGTGCACACGACGCGTGAGCGGAAACATGGGGGTGTTGTGGACTGGAATTGCGATTCAAAATAGCGAGCGCACGTGTGGCGTCGGAACTAGCGAGTTGAACAATAAAGATTGTGCTTTATTGAACGCCTTTTCGCTACAATCGGCAGCCCCCAATATGATGAACGAAGGACGAATGTTGCAATTCGTTCAAGGGAAGGCGGACACAACGTTAACCTCACTAGGGGGTGTTCTCATGTGGTAATTGAACTCAAAAGGAGAAAACAGTGTGAACTGAAACAACTTGGAACAAATAGACGAACCGCGGGTTACACACCGACTGGTCGCGAAAGGGTATGGGTTTTTCATAAAGTCAGTGTAAACAGTTACCAGACTGTTAGGGCGCCCACTCTGTGACCATCCCAGGGCGCCGCCATCGTGAGAACGAAGAAAAAAACCACTCAACCCAGTCCCAACTAGGGGAACTGTATCAAAACGATTGGGACTTTTTTATACCGCTATGTACATGTGTGATCCCAACTCTTTTTTCGGTAACTGTTCTCTTTGATGTCTTGGGGAAGTGTGAACATTACGTGCCTTAAAAATACTCTGTACTTGCCGCCTTTGTCGCACACGTTTTTGGGGCGGAACAAAGTTCTATATTTGAACGCGTCTTTTTTGGCTTGCCTTGGGAGTGAATGCGGGACAATCGCGATACTATTCGGGACCGAGATTTCTGGCGCAAATATTACGGAGACGGGAATCCGAATTTTGCCAAACGAATTACAATAGCTAGGACAAACCAGCGTACCGTTTAGAAGGGTTTACAACACAAACAAAGCACAATCAACATGAATTTTCATAGTACGGACAACCGTAAGGACACTACAAAATCAAATGCACTGCGAAATTGAGAAATGTGATCGAGGTGATACCCTCATGGTTCAAGCTGTCAATCACCGCGATGCGAAAATATGACATGCATTAAATCCCTTCACTGTGACGATAGTCTTGAGATAAAGGTGACCATCAAAACATCCAGAAATTGTTTTTGTTGTTGACGGACTGAGTATGATTTGAGTTCATTGAATGTGCTCCATCATTCGTGATATTTACCTAGATCTTCGGTGAACAAAACACTTCCTTGCGAGCTAAACTGGACACATTCAAACTGTGTGATAATGTGGCCGAGTGGATATGAACCCGAGAACGTCTTTACTGTTGACCAGACAGCCTGATATTATAAGGCTGTACTTCGTCAGATTGTTTAGGTTGAAATAACAACGACAGAAGAGACGCAAATTTCTAGGAAGCGGGTGATTTTAGCAACGTAATTGTTGAAAATGTGGTCACAGTGTCCAGATAGTATCAACATCCTGGCAGTTTCAGAATTGTTAGAACTGAATATATGTCAATCTCATGTTACCAGCGGTAGTTTTTCAGAATGGGTGACATCTCTTAATCTTCATGTAAATTTGCAAAATTACATGAGTGTCCGCTTCACATGCCAGGGGTGTTCCAATTTGAGTCCCAATGATGTGCTCAAACAAACGTTTTGTAATATCGATCACCATATGTTGTTACAGTAATTCAACGCCTGGAACGGGTAACAATTCCGTCACTCAGATTCAAACTTTTAAATGCTATTGTTGGTTTTTAATGTGAAAAAAGTCGATAAAGGTTGAAACACAAAACTAATGCAACAACTTATTTGTTAAATGCAATAAACTTCTATGTTCGTTCAAGGGACGACTTTTACCCTGACACAATAATTCATGTATACCTGAAAGGAGGTTTTGTAATTACACCCGATTGGCAGAATCAAGCTTTTCGTGTTGTTGAGTGATAGTTAATTTTGAAGACTTAACAGTCTAGAATAAACTGTGAAATATCTGGACTTCTGTTGGACTCAAAACAGTAATAGAAAAAGAGTGCCAATGCGCGAAAGGTACTCTACCAGCTGAGCCACGAAGTCAGGAAGAATAAATGAATGACAACCAGAAAAAACTGGGCTCAGGTAGTCAGATCTCCCAATCACAATTTTGGGATAGCCAATCCCAGTCCTAAGAAGGACATACACACAAAAAGCAAGCCGTAATAGGAGCGAATCGTAAGTCGGATGTTTCTCTATGAGGAGGGTCAGTAAAAATGTTCCAGTAAATACGACAGAGCTTGTTATAGTGTGTTTCGTACAGTGTTTTGTGGTTTGTTATAATTAAAAGAGGTTTCTTTGTCAACAGTTTCATGCAGACTACCAGTTAGTTTCGGATTCCACCGAAGAATAACCATGTACATTCCTGAACGGTTTTTTGGATGATCTTCTGCGTATGATAGACGTAGACCACCAACAGTTATGGTGTAACACAATACCGGAAGTTGAATTATTTTGTCTGCCCTGTTCATGACAGTGTTTCATTTTATTGTTCAGTACTTTTTATTTGTCACACAGCTGACACCCTTCAGTGAACCGGTTAAACGTCTGCTATCTCGTCTTCATCATAGACAACAAAACAATAGTGATTCACACTGGTGCTTAACTGTCACACAACCATGAAGAATAATAAAGCAAACCCTGTGTAGGAAGAAAGAAGAAAAGAGGAGTGGATGAAAAGGGAACTTAAATACTAAAAATAGCTACGTCTGTATTTAAGGTGCCTACACCTTGCAAACAAACGACCGAGCTGTAAATGGAAGTAAGACGTCATCAGCAAGACAGCTTCCTCACGGCTTTCACCGTCACGCGTCATTAAGTGCACTCACTTCACAGACAACTCGGACAAACAACGACAATGTTCACGCCACTGAGCTCGATTAGCCGCCATCCCACCTAACGTTTCAAGCCATCGACTCTGTGATTCGCGAGGGCTCCAGCCCGGGAGACGAACCCGATCTACAGTGCCCAACACCTTCGTGAACGATTTCATTTGTCTACGCCAGGTCATCATCTGTCCACCTCGCACCTTCCGCCAATCGGTCGAGGCGTCGGCAAGCAGTGTTCGATGTTTCAAGCGATTAGCTGGCATCCTTAGTACATGGCCTAACCATCTAAGTCTGTGCAAATATAGTGACTGAATAAAAGAACTCGTTTGACAATCAATACCAAGCACCCGCTTCCTAACCTACTCGTTGCTTACTCGTTGGTGCCACCCGATACAAGCAAATGAACGCAAAACTTCAGTGGTCAAACACCTGGAGGCGGTTCACGTCCCCTACTCTGATGGGCCATGTTTCGCTGCCGTAAAGTGATACAGCCCTCACTGTTGTCCGATATACGCCTTAAGCTTAAGAGAGATACCTCTCTATCGCCATAAGTGCCTCAGATTGGTAAGCGCCGCTCTAGTCCTGGAAATACGCGCCTCTATTTCATTCCCTACACCTCCGCTGCCGCCGCGGATGCAACTTCCCAGGTTTACAAATCGACTAACAACCTTCATGACTTCATCATCTAACATTAAACCTACGTAATCACAGCAATCTTGCAGAAGTACTTTGCATTTCGAGGCTGCAAAGCTCATTCCGAAGTATTTAGCAGAACGCGAAATAGCCACTGGTGTTGTTTGTGCTGATTGAAGAGCCTCAAACTGCAGCACCTTGTCGTTAGCATAATCAAGATCAGCCAGTTCTTCACCAGGTAAGAGGTCTAAGTCGGCATCTTGTGAGTGCCACGGATAGTTCTCCATTATGTCGTTTATGGTAAAATTAAACAAAAACGGTGAAAGTGGACAGCCTTGACGTACGCCGCTCATGGTGCTGAAACTGACAGACAGCTCACTGTAAACTCTGACCTGAGCCGAAGTATGGGAGTAAAGCGTCGACAGTATGTTCACATGCTTGGTCAGTCCACCCGTGCGTTTAAGCGATTCTAAAAGTGGAGATGGATCCATCGAATCGATCGCACCTTTATAGTCAAGAAATATGACAATTGTTGGCCGGCGGTATACATGACGCTACTCCAAAATTTGACGAAGTTTAAGAATATGATCCATACATCCCCTGCCAGGACGAAACTCTGCCTGTTCTTCTCTAATGTTTAACTCACGAGCTGCAGTGAGTCGACGAAGTATAATGGAGGCCAGAACCCTGGTAATGACTGGGGTCAAACTAATCCTCGTATGGTTTTCACAAGAGCCCCTGATACTTTTCTTGAATATAGGAATTATTATCTAGTGACCCCAGCTGCTGTCTAGCTACTCTTCATCGATAGGTTCAGCAAAGAGGGAAATATTTGCTTATACGTCCCCGCTTCTGTCACTTGCAGAACAAATTGGTTTGCCGAGTAGTTCGTAACTGCAAAGAAAAATTGAACAGTTGTAAATAGAGAACAATTCTCGAAACTTACCGGTGTACAGTCATATCAACTTCAAACACTTGAAACATACTGAACTCAACTTTCAAACAGGTTTCGTGGCAAAGGATCTTGTAATGCCGGTTGTTTTCCACGCGTACACCGATCGAGTCAGGTTTCAACACATATCCGATTCATCGATCACCATATACCTAGGAAACGCAACACGACATACAAGGAAATTGATCGATGCAGTAACCTACAGATTAATACTACCACGTGACGCGTCATCGACTGTTCCACAAGCGTTCTGTGCGTGTCCGTCGATCAACCAATCAACTATTCCCATTGGCCATCTTACCAACCATAGGAACTAATCGTACAGACGTCTTTTGTCCACACAGTGCGTACCGTTTTTACTCTGGATAGACTGCTCTGCACTTGCTTATGTTGTTTTTGTTATTGTAAAGATCGTTTTAATGGTCTATTATAGTTCTGTTAAGCCGTAAACAACATTTTGACAACGGACATTAATTAGTAGGATTAGGGCAAATTTTATCAGTGCGTCTTTTTCATTTTGGAACCTACATATAAAAAAAACCTACTGCCAAACAATGGTTACGGTGGAAAGCCACTTTTACAAATCATGTTCACCTAGTAACTGTGCTTGGTAAAAACCAGAATGTTGACGACACTTTAAAAACAAAATTACTCCGTCATTATCTCTTTCGGAAAGGACAACGGCACATTAACAACTTACGACTACACACCAAACAGGATTAATCATCCGTACTGGAATCACTGGACAGTATATGGGGAGGACGACGACATATTTTCACTCCACGTTATAAGTTCCATACAGTACGTCAATGCGGTGGTAAATCTGCCAACGACTTTATCATACGACTTCTCTCTGCTCTTCCAGACTGAGTCTAGAGACAGATCCCACGGCACCGTATCCGACAAACAATACTTACCCATGGACTTATTGTTAGCCTTCCTCACGAAAAAGCATGTGGGTGGTTGCTATCCGAAGATGAGCAACTCGTAACGTGGGAGAAAGCCTGTGATATCATTCACCTACATGCTATTCTGACCGAGGAACTTAAAGAATCTTCCTCTTTGGAACCTACATCACACACTGATGTTAACCAGGTGGCACACGTCAGACATCGTATGGGGTTTTGTTGCTATCACTATGATGAATATCACCTCGTGGATTCAGTTTGTCGATTCTGTCAGAAAAACACCACATTCAGAAAGTGTCTTTCTAAACGTAATGCTTGCAGGTTGCTAAGGAATTCGATCGGATAAACGCATCGATACAAAGTCAGTCGGCGATTCGCAGAAAGCTGCAGTCAATCAGTGTCGACAGACTGGTATTTCGGCGCGGTGACCAGTCAGGATAGCACGTTGCCTTAGTACCGGCGTTTGTTACGAGCATCGGGGTAAAACAAATTGTCTGAGTGTGTCACGCGTTAAAACAAACAAGCTAAAAGCAGAACCGAGCCGACCATTAGGAAAGCCGAGGCGTGGACACCCACCATAATTCTTCTTTTTACTGAAGTATTTTGTCTATAAAATAGCTAGTAAAAACTCAATAAACCGATATTTGCTTTGTGCCATAAGTTCTACTTTCGACTTCTTTCCGGAAGATAGCGATTTTTCAACACAAGTCGACTGATCTAATCGACGAGGACTTGAATATTCAATGATGTAACCACACAACAACTCCTCATAGTCTTAGAACAAAGTCGGACACACCGTTCATTGTCTATCTAACTGTGAATATGGCAGCAAGTTACAGTCGAGCTCGATGCTGGATCGACCGTTACACTGCTGCAGTCGGATGCCTTACCACATTTCCCAGAGTTCGACCCACCTAAACATCATTTGCGACCTTATACTGGCCAAACGGCATGTGTTATCTGCATCTTTCTTGCACGTATGTCCCATAACAATTGCGTAATATATTTACGTATTTATGTGACTCCTGGACCAGGTCCAAATATACGTGATCGATACTGAGCAGAACGTCTTCCTGACATTCTGTCAAGTGTCAATGCCGTTGACGTTCAGGCCCGACTATCAACAATTTGAAATCCACTAACAAATCTTTTCGATTAGACGAAGTTTGGAAAGCTGCAAAATTATGTCCCACATTTACTACCATCATCGAATGCGATATCGAAATTCTGGAATCCCCGGACCCTGCTGTACGCTCTTCGTTACATGGTCGAGAGTGAGATACGTCGGTTTCAACAAGAAGATACGGCTGGACTCGTCCAGTTTTCAAATTGGGCAACACCCATGGTATCCGTATGAAAACCCGATGGTACAGTAATGACTTTGTAGTAACTGTGACCTTTTTCAGGGGTGTTGTAATCGAAATCACAACACCCCTGAGGAAGGTCACCCGAGGTGGCTGAAACGTAAAGTATTACAACTTGCTTGTAACATTGTGTTATTCTCAATCTATTTATCAATAACATGTTAAACACGACTCCCAAACTGTTTGACTTCATTCGTACTAAATTTGGTGCGGATATCCTACAATTAGATCGTTATACCTTACAAAAAATTAAGGACATATACACATTATTCTCTGTGACTGGACTCTCTTTTTTGCAAAACTGGACTTCGGTCAAGCAAACCAACAAATTGGACCGGATGAAGATTCACGTCTTTCTACCGCAATTAACACTCATATAGGATTGTTCCGTTACACCCACGTCCTATTCGGAATTAACTTTGCACCGTTATTTTTTGACACATCACTGACTCTCTTTTTAAAGATATATTGATTAAGTGTGCACATCTTGATGAAAGTTTGATCACCGGAATTAATACTGAACAACATGTGCAGACTTCGGACTTGGTCTCGAAGGAACCGTCAGGTGTAGGTCTTGTATTTAAAAAAAGGGAAATTGTGAGGTCCTGTTATCCAGCGTACAATACCTCGGATTTAAGCTGCCAGAAGAAGGTCTACAACCACTAGTGGAGAAAATACGAGTTCCACTAGATGCGCCATCACCTAAAGAAATGAGCGAGCTACGGTTGCTTTTAAGAATGGTAACAGTTTTCACGATCCATACTTTTCGTGGCGAAGTCTCCCTACTCTTTTGATCGGTTTCTTTAAAAAGATGAAAACTGCCAGGGGACCCAGATTCATTAGGTTGCTTTCAACACAACAGATTCTTACTTCACTACGCGTTTTAATACATAGGATTTTGCTATGCCTTCTCATAGGTCTTGGTGCCGCGCTATCACACAAGTTTCCAGAGGGATCGCAACGTCTAATCTCTTACTGCTTCCGGACGTTGAGCGCGGCAGAACGGAAGTACTCGTAGGTTTATTGGGAAGCGTTGGCTTTCATATTTGGTGTAAAACGATTTCACCAAAACCTTCTTGGATTACAGCTCACAATTTTACGGACCATGAGTCTCTTATTGCGTCACTAGGTGAGGAAAAACTGTGCAACAAATGCCGTCTTCACGGATGATGCGCTGATCTCTTATCTTAGCTGCTTACAATTATAAAACCAAACACACTCGCTGAGGCATCAGTGAAGACGTTGATGCTCTAAGTAGGCTAACAGTACCAGATACACCGCCCACATAATCATCATCACCATCATCATCATCATTATAGACAGCTATACATCAGTGGTTCACACTGATGCTTAACCGCCAAATAACCACGAGGAGGAAAAAACAAACCATATATGGGAAGAGAGAAAAAAGAGGGAGATGGAAAGGAACCTAACTACTAAAAATAGCTACGTCTATATTCAAACATACAACAAGAAGGTGGGTACACCTTGCAGAATCCATCCCAGAAGAACTTGTGCATCTTACTCAACGCTTCAACAGTTCTTCTATTACGTCGACCGATATGCGATGAGACAAAGACAGCGACATCGTGCTAGTCTTGGTCAAACGGTACCAGCAGGTAGGATGGCTTGAACGGACAACTGATTAACTTGTACCTTTCCGATCGAGAATGACCCATTCAAGTTTTCAAAATGGTTGTCTGCTTTGGGGATCACGTGCGGTGATTCCGAAGAGCCTGCCACAATCTACCTGTGATGAACCTTATGATGCTCATCCAGGCGTCGTGAAAATGATATTGTTAGCACGTTTTTGTGTGAGATGTCCCACACTGGATAGTGACACTACTTCTGTAATTAAGTCATGTGCATTATGCCAGGTAAACTAAAGTGCAGCCCATAAAGCACCGGTACACCTTAGCAGATGGCCGCAAACACCATAGGAGCGAATCCATTTAGACTTTTTGACCCGTTTGAAGATCACATAATTTTACTGATCGTGGATGCCCATAATGATCGGTCTGATATTCATATTCTCCCAACAATAACGACTGGTACAATGATAAAATCACGTACAACCCTCGCAACGTTTGGAGTGCCAGAAACTATTGTGACTGACAACGGTTTTGTGTTCACCAGTACTTGATTTGCATACTTCATTACTTCGAATTGTTGTTGCTATACGCAGTTTGTATAAAATTTACTAGTTTTACGTTGGTGACTGATGAGAGTAAATCGAAATGTTAACATCTCGCGATATGTCTTCTATCTGTTTTGACTAAATGGATTAAGGGAACGCAATGTTTTAAACTTCGAATTAAATCAAGCATGTTACGGTAACTCACTATTGTGGCATCCGCGCCTGCCGTTATCCGCACGTCACCTGTCTACGCGTGCACGCGTGTGACCCGCTCCGTGGGTGACTGCTTGTCTTATTTATGAATCATCGTTAATATGATTTATTCTCTCGTGTTCGATAGAGCTATGTTCTATTACCTTCACGTGTTCTCATTCTACCCCGGGCTGACTACGTGTCAGAGCTCGCAGAGCTCGCTGGGCCTGTTGTCCAGATAGTGAAAAATATGTTGAAGGAATAACCTAGTGTCTCTTTGCGTGTGCATCTAGATCGCGGTCTATTTCCCTACAGAAAGCTTGTCAACAAGGCTATCAGCAGCAGCTCCACCAAGCTCATGCTTGGTCGTCTTCTCCGTATTCGGCTGCACTAACCCTACAAAAACGTTCAGTCAAAGGTAATCGCTGAACAGGAACTTAAAAAGGTCATTTCGACATACACACTTATTACAGACGTATGCTTAAGTCTGATCCCGTCGTTGTGGGTTTACCCACTGAAAACACACGGCAATCCGACAATGTCACAAGTGCTGACGGACAAATTGTACAGGCTCAACTAGAATACCGGCGAATGGTGCGATGCCATCTGGATCAAGTGCGCCCGCCGACACCTTGCTTTAAAAACGTTGTCTCCGACAGTTTTATCCTCTGAAGCACATGATGAATTCACGCCTAAGTCAACGCTCTCTGCCAACTTAATCCTGCGCCGACCCTAGCGTCAGCATTATCCGGTAGACCGTTTTCAGACTGGAATGTCCAAACAAATGAAGGAAGGGATGATACGTGCACGTGGCGCATCACCGACTGTTCCACATGCGTTCTGTGCGTGTCCGTCGATCAATCAATCAACTATTCCGATTGGCAATCTTACCAGCCATGGAAACTAATCGTACGGACGACTTGTCCACACAGTGCGTGCTATCTTACTTTGGATAGACTGCTCTGCACTTACTTATATTATTATTATTATTATTATTATTATTATTATTATTATTATTATTATTATTATTATTATTGTAATAAATCATCTCACCAGTCTGTCATCATCCAACAAGGCGGTAAATATGAGACCAGTTTATATTCGATTTAAAAAAACCTCCCGGCGTGCCATCATCTCCTAATGAAGCATGTCTACAAATGGGAAAACTTGATGTATGGAAAACTGTGTCATCACGGTTCAGGCATTCTTCAAGATTTCTACACTTAATTCACCATTGTCCCATTGTTGGCTCCTCTGTTTTCTGTTGAAATCGGTTATGTTTACCGTTTGCTGGTCTCAGGGAAACGAATCTTCCGCACAGGTTTCGATATGAATGAACATTTGTATCAGAACATAAAAACTTACTTAAGTGAAGGAAGTGATGCGTTGAAATCATTCTGGACGGACGGTATCTCGATCAATCCGAGGGTCATTCCATTTTTAAGGTCATCATGTTTGTCTCCGTCTCCATAGCCCTAGAACGAAAGGATGCACACAAAGATGTTGGTTACGTGAAAGAGTCATTCTTTACCGTTAAAAAAAGCGGTACAATAAGTAATAAATTGGTATTTGCAAAAGTCCCCGTTCAGTCGTACTGTACGTGGCGGATCTGAAATGACTGTTTACGACCCACACCGATTGTCCGTAGGTTTCTTCAAGCGGCGCTTCCACATGATACTCTATGACTATACTGATGACTGACACTGACAAGTTAACTCTAAAAGTCGTGCACAACAGCAAAGCGTACACAAATGTCACAGCTAGTATCTTCAGCGTACTCTGTCTCAGGATTGGTCACCGGTATTTAGTTTCACATCTCCGTTTGAGAAACAGCTGAACTGCTCTTTAGTACTCCTTCAGCTGTGCATTAGGGCACAAAGCAGGCACACATCCATACAGCTAGATTCTTTGTGGCATTTGCAGATAATGGTACATAGCACAGTTCTCTGTTAGAACTTCCTATAAAAAGCATCGTTATTTTTTCTCAGCCGAAGTTCGCTGTCATCCAGATCCCGTGATTTGCTATTACTTCTAGCTCTTTCTATACAACCAAATGACCTTGGATAGTTGCGCATCAGCTAGGGCGCTTTCGTCACAAACGACACAGAACAAGAGTGTCTCTGATAAATCAGATTTATTTTTTTGGTTCTAACTTAAATTTGATACTACTTCAATTGTTCGTTTATTAATTGGCGAAGCGACCCTTGAAACTAACATCACTCACACAATTATAGATAGATATGAACATTCACTCAAACAGCCGGTCGAAAATCATCAGAATGCTGTCCGTCAGATTCAGGTTTTACAAATAGTTCTGGATTCACTAGGCAGCATGTTTACACTTTAATACGGTTGAGAGTGTGTTAATAGTGATAGCTTCGAAATTACTAACTGTTTGACTTACTGATAACCATAGGATGGTCTATAACAACTCAATCCTTTTTTAATGGTTTAAAAGCTGAAAATCATTCCGTGGTCAATCACCCAACATGTCCCACCCATTTTACCTTGAAATATACGATATAGAAATGATATCACTGTAATCCATGAAAGTTCGCGGATAGCCTAGAATATCTCACACAGATTAAAGGCTTCATTGCGTCAGTTTGGTATGTCCTTTACCTCTTCTAAGTGCAAAGTATCGCTACAAGTTTGGCGAGATCTCGCACTTTTGTGATTAAGGGATGGAGGTAGTCGAGGATTTCATGTACTTAGGGACTGCATCAGCGTTGGTGGACTGCTTGATGAGGTCAAAAATCATATAAATGAGACCTGGATGGCGCTTACAAAATTGTGTCACTTGTGACATTTGTATGATCCCAGTATTTTTTGGAATGCCAAGTGCTACTGTGTATGCGGTCCTATTATACGGTTACGAAACCTCTACCATCCACGGTGAAGATTTTTACAGAGTGTGCAGTCTTGGCCATCGATGACATTGATTCATTAACGGCATGTGGTTGGTACACTGCGACAGTAATGACGAACTTCGTGGACGAATAGACTCAGTCAACACCCAAGTATAATGATTTCATCTTACAGGTTTGGTCACGTCTTGTGAATGCCAGCTAACCGCCTGTTACACCGCGCCTTGTTTGCGAGTGGTGGTTTAGGTTGAAAGCGGCAGCTCGGTGACAAACATATGACTTGGGTTTAGGGTGTGAGCGTACTCACGCTGATTCTTACTTCTTTGGGGCGTTCCCAGCTACTTGGCAAAGGTTCGAAGGACAGTAGTTACCTTTGGTTGGGGAACCTGTTTGATATAACTCGTGTTGCTGGTCTGTGTGCGCATGGGTGTGATTTCTTTTCACTTCTTGTACACCCTGTCCTTCATCACCTTATGTATTGCCTTCTTTCTTCTCACGTTGCATCATGTTTGCCACGCATGCAGTTACTACGTGTTGAGGGTATGAATATATACAACCGTGCACAGTGTGGTCACGTTTGTGGGTTACTGGAACCAGTGGAACCTGGATACATGTGAACACATTTATCTAAACCCGGACCTCTTATACTCAACAGCCTATCAAACTTTCAGTTCAGGTAGCTTTCAACGTATCGCCACTGACACAACTGTGATTGCTACCAGCTGAACCGGCTCATAGATTTTCCAAATAACTTTTCGCTACTAGAAATCTGTTAGTAGCGTCGAGTTAATTTCAGCGTCAACTTAGAGTCACCTGAGATCGGAATTTCCGACTCAACTTCAAACTACCGAGCAATAAATAGACCGTTCAGGAATTTCGCATTTCCATATACTTGGAGTTAAACAACAGTTGTTTAAAAGGTGACTGAAGCAGGTACATCCCCATCAGAAGCAGTTTATCGATCTAAAAACTGTAAGCTAGATGTATCTTAGCTACACATGACTATTACCAAATGTAACACTGCATCAATATAAGATAGCAGAACAGACTGAGGATACTTTGAAGTTTTATCGAGACTCTTTATTCCCACAATTCTGTAGCCTAATTGTTTCGAACTTCATTATTCGCGAAGCACCTTCACGTCACTTGATACGACATTAAGTCCAAATCAAGGTAGGTTCAGAGTTGTCCTTCACCCTTAATAAACACCGACAGTCCACGCGGAGCCTGACCAAACTCCGCTGCGATGTGACTCACGATTTATCATCTGTTACAAGGATTGTTTTGAATGAGCCCCTTCATAAGGGCGACTATTTGAGAAAGCCACATTGACGAGAAGAATATCACTTCCCAACGTAGTAGGAAGCACTTACTAACTTCACTTAACGAAAGAGTCGTGGTTTTAACAACCTCTGAAAACGTTATCTGACCGATTCGGAATGCTGTTCAAATAAAACTTGCTCAATCGAATTAAAGTTTGTCGTGCGGTTATGGTCATTGTTGCATTATTTTGTGTCCTGTCAGGTGCGCGGAGGCAGGCAACGTATGCGTGTCTGTGCGACGGGCTGAGTTGCATGAGCCACCATCCATGACCTGTCAACGCGCTTTTAATTTTGCACCTGTCTATTTCTGGGTAGATTGGGTCATGCGACCTTTCTGAATGGGCAAATGAGTTTTAACTTGCTTATGCTTCTTTGTTGACACTGTACAATCTATTGTCCTACCGTACGGTCGTGTCTACGTGTTATTGAATGCAGTTCCTACACTTGTTCTCCTTTCTACAATACAATATCGCTGCATAATTGCACCTGTCTTCTACATCAGCAATATAACAGTTGCATAATCTGTTACACTACATGATTTACTTTACTAGTGGTTCCTTGGATTTAAGGGGTAAAGCACAGTAATTGCCATTAATATGCTTGGAAAGATTTACATCAAGTGCCACAAACCTTTGCTATTAGTGATGACCATTCAAGGTTTAACTTTTTGAATATAGCGACAAAAGGTTATGCCTTTGCTATCTGGCTTACCTTGGACAACGAGTAGCATTTAATCGCTAACAGTTCATCCACACGCTGCTCCAGTGCGCTCAGGTAGAGCATTAAGTTCCGTTCCGTCACCTCTTCTCCATCTCCACCCATCATCTCAACGATTTTGTTCACATCACAACCCAATTTGATAGCTAGTTGTTTTACTTGTGACTTGACTTGATCAAGAACCTTGTGAATCTGAGCGACGCGCAATTCGTCTGCATCGCCAATTTGTTTGTCTGCATTCATTTGCAACTAAAAAACATTAGTGAGTAGTAGAGGAGTTCGGTTTATATAAAGTAGGCATTTGTCAATCGTACAGTTCGCTTACTTCAAGTACATGCATCACAGCATGGGTGCATTTCTCCTTTTCCGCTTGTTGTTCGCTGTAGATTGTCATTTCCTTGTTTAATTGTTCAATGTTCTCATGTAAATCTTCAATCTGTTTCGTATTAAAGTATATGCACAAATATACTTCTACCACATAAATAGCTCCACAGTCTAATAGCACCACTTCACAATTGGTGTCAAATGTTTGTTCATCAGTTTAGATTCCATTAGAAGCTATTCAACCAGGCCTGGGTAATATCATTTTTCTGAAAAAGCCACCACACCACAAAATTCACATTCGCAAAAGGCAAATCAGTAATGTAACAAAAAAACAGCTCGGCTAATAAGGTTACAAAACAGATCACTGAAAAACTTGTCATGCTGAACTCGGGATAAATAACTTTTGCCGGACCGTTGCCGCCAGTGAGTTGTATGAAGAAATCAACAATTTGGACGCAAATGTCACATAAATACACCAAGAAGAACGCATCAAATTGCGAGTCAGTAGAATGAGTACGGTGTTAGAAGACAACATTTCTGACTTGTCATCCGAAAAGGTATTCAACACCGGCTGTAGAACATCCATTAAGTTTAATCACCGTTTGACTCATTATTCATGGCATAGTGCATTATCGTGTGTGGTCAGATATCCAACCTATTCAGGCCGTGCGCACGCTCACATGAATAATTTAGAAAAGACCCAATTGTGAAGAATCTGGGCTTCGAACCAGCGACAGAAACGGCATATCCAAACGCGGCCGGCGCTGTATCAGGTGAGCTACGAAGTCAGGTTGAGCATAGGAACTGTATTACTATGAAGCAGTTTAACGAGTTGGTTAATTTGCATGAGTAATTTGCAATGTCTATATGAATAATAAACTAACTGGCAGTACTTAATTGCTCACTCGATTGTTTAACAACGTGTTTAGTACTATAGAAGATAGAAAACTGGTATTTTCTACTAAAGTAGTATTGATAATAGTCTTGGATGATGGGGTCAACTTCCAAACCTTCCAGCCTCTAATAGATAGTAAACATAGCTTGATTCGTGATAAAACGAATATCCTGGATAAGGAAAATGAGAATGGTAGCACATCTGGAAACATCTGAAAAACCTTGACCTTTACTATGTTGGTAATATCGCCGTTTAATGATCGCCAGATTGTACCGGATTTGAGAATATTCTCAGTTTTAATCCAGAAAATCAAAAATGCAACAGTACATTGTAGAAATAAAAGCGAATGGATATGCGGTACGTAGACTAAGTGACTGATGCAGTCAAATGACATGCATATCAGTCGTGAGAAAAATTTGAAATGGAAATGTTGATGTTCATGTCAGGACTGCAACGAGGTAGATATCACAGTATCACATAATAAACTGTCTTGTATTTATTCCGTAAAGAGACATGCGTTATAGATAACAACTTAATGTCCAGTATGCATTTTTAATGTTTCCATAGAATAGGGTTATAAAAAGATGTATCCTATTGACACTAATTTATTGGAGTCGTACGGCGGCACTTCTTTTAACGCTCGTCTTTATGTACCGTTCGAACTAACCTGATTGTTCAACTCAGTAACGTATTGAAACAGAGTAAAATTGTCATCTTCATTTCGACGGTAAACGCGGGTAATTGACTCAACATCATCCTTTCCAACGATTTCCACAATTCTGGACATGGCACGGTCATACTGTTCAATTTTCAAACGTTGTTGCTCACGGGCGATTTCACCCGTTGAACCTGGTCAGAAAAACACGGGAGTTTTGTTAGCACCATATCTTCTGAGGTAACTAATGAACGTGGCAAAACAGCGACAAAAATAATTATTGACATATTCCGAGCGACAGTTTTTCTGGTTGCCCCGCATTAACCTTTGTTTCGAGTTATCGTCCCACTCTCAAGCTGCCTACTGAAGCGGATCTACTTGCTGCCTCTGTCGATTGGCTAGTCCATGCGAGGCCCAAGTTGTTCATAATTGCGTCGCTCCTAGATTAATAATTGCCGGGCAGGAGGAAGGACGGGGTTATGCCAAAAACTAATAGACTTAAGAGGCTGCGTTCAAACGATTAACCGTTAATTGGCGACGGGAACAGATCAGTGATTGGCATGTGTGCTTAAAAGAAGAAGGATTCAGTACATTACTGACAAAAGATTAGAAAGAAAAGGAATTGATTCATAAACTTATTATGCCGAACTCTCACAAACAACGCCATGTGGAACATAATTCGCATGACAATGCAGTACAACCAGTCCACTGGCGAGTTTCATTTAGGTCATTGAAAATCCCCGTAGCATTCACGAAAAACAAAGTTTCAGTGTACAGACTGTTTTCCATAAATTCTCCCCTTTGGTTGGTAAAATTACACAAAACTAAATGACGAGTTAGAATGCTAAGAATTAATGGGTGGAAAATTTGTCTGGAAAAATGATTACCAATACTTCGCTCTGGGTAGGAACACAAACAAAGTCGGCCCCAGTATAGTGAGGAGGAGCGACCGTACCATACTACTCCCACCGCTGCCATTCAGTAGTGGGCGCCAGAGCATAGATTTTGAAACTGAAGTAGCCGCAGGAAGAGATACAAGAAGAAACACCGGAGTGCAGAATCTTATGAAAGGTTCTTGGTACGTAAAGGAACTGAGCGTTGGCGTCTGTAGCAACCTTGACGGTCTGGACGCAGTACCGTGCGCAGATGTGTTTTTGCTTGCTGCTATGTTGAAACGCTTAAGGCATGTGTTGCTTTTTTAAATAAATAACCCTTGCGTCATCTATGTTCTTGGCTCACAACACTAGGTAGTCAATGTTAGTCGGGTTGGGATATTGGGACGGGAACAAACTGTTGCATAGGTTGGGCTGCTGTGTTTGGTCAAGGAAGACCCTGAGTCTGGACGAAGTGTAATTAACGATTGTAATCAGCATACAGACACGAAGACAACACTTCGCACCGTCTATTGGGTCTCCGCCACCTTGTCGCTAAAGGTCAACCACCACATGTCGATAGCCGAGACGGTTGCAAATCGACTACGTCACCCAAATTTGTGTGTGCATAAACAGTTCATTCAATCCTGGAGTTCCATTTACATATATCCTTACTAGTCCATACCTCACAGGAAAGTAAGTTATACAACAATAAAATTCATGCTACTGAAACCGACCAGCTGCCGTCACTTTTAACTTCACCGGCATGAAGTTAGGAGGTTACAACACGTGGTGAGCGCCACTTGTAATCCACAGTTCACCAGTTCCAGGTTGGCAGTCAACCGTCTTTCACTTACGCCATTCGGCTTTATAAATGACCAACTGTGAATTCTCATTCACCATGACAGGAAACTCTACCTTTAGATTTCACGTTAATTGTTCTGTCTCTCTCTAGTTCAATTTATGCACTTAGGCACTTGTTTATCCTGTTCTCGGTGAGAAACCGAATCAATCTATAAGAAACACATTGTGATAAACAAAATTATTAGTAAACAAACTAGGTTTCATAGTTTGTGATGGTTGGGCCACATATTCCACATGTTAACTTCGAGTTTACTGCACCAGATGTACAAAACCGTGTGACGATCAAGCAACGACGCGGTCACCAACTATGAAGGTCTCTGAGTAAAGTTGGTAGGTGTCTCTTGTCTAGTTTTGATTCTCGTGATGATTTAAATGACCAACTGGAAACACCATATCAGATAGCAATGTGTCACGGTCAATGGTGTACCTGCATGCATAATGTCTACAGTTCTCCCGCTTAGCCTGGTTCTATCCAATTTTCGACAATTTTAATAACCTACTCTTTCACTGAGTCACTTCATATCAGTATCAAGATGAGCGTAGGTCCGAGTCTCATTATCTTCTGGTGAGGCCGTTGTGAATGGATGAATGAATAAATGCATTCCGATTAACATAAATAGCCATATTTTCATCTTAATTACTTATAACCATCTAAATGCTCACCGTGTTTTTTTCTGCGTTCTTCAGCCTCACGTTTCCATTCACTTCGTTCATTAGCCTTTATTGTCATAAAGTGTTGAAGTTGTGTGTTGTGATCGATGGTGCGCTGTAAATCACGCATTTCAGCCTCAATCGCTGCTTGATCCTTTCCGTTTTTCTCCTGCAATGCTACCCGTCTGGCAATAGCGTCCGCTCTATAGTGTAGAAATCAACCTACAGTCAGCAAATATTTTTCACACCTTTGATCGTAGGCAGCTGTGGCATGTTGGGTTATTTTTGACTTGAGCTTATTTATTTGTGCCAATTTCTCCTCAAATCGCTTTTGTAATGAAACACAAATATGACGTTCATTTCTCAGTTTTTCAATTTCTGCTCGAAGCTTTTCATTTTCCGCTAGATCATTACAAAATTTTGATGTTTTCTGAATGACAATGAAAAAACGGAAAGTAGTCAGTCTGAAATGAGTTTTTTCAAACCATGTGCAAGTTTCTTTCCATTGTCAAAATCTTTTTCTCCAATTCAGACTTCATTTCACCTGTTTCTTTCTCATATTTTACTTGGATGCATCGCTGTTGTTGCTTCTCGCGTATCATCTTTTCATATTTCCGGGTCTTTGTTAAACATATCAACCGTAATCTACGATGGCACTCACTTCGGCATCCAGTCTTTGGTTGTATCGTTTCGTTTCCTCAATTTGTTCATACAACTCATCTTGTTGAGCTAGTTGATGCTTCAATTCTTCAATTGTTTTCGAATCCTTCTTTCTATTTTGATCACTATTGGTCAGCACAAGCAGAGTCTTCAACTCGGTATTCTCTTTCTCTAACTGTTCAACCTCATGACTAGATTAAGGGTGACATGAACATAGTTTAAACCACTAGTTTTCCTCACTTGTATCTACCAAGCTTTGCGTTAGTTTCATTGGTCTGACGCTGTCGTTCATTTTGTAGGACTCTTAGTTGATGTTGCACTCTTTCGTATTCTTCTTGAAGCAAACTATCTCCTACTTCTTCTGGTTCCGATTGTGCTGAGGTTGGTCGAGGCATGATGCTGAAACATGGAGCTGGATATGTTTATGAGTTCATTCATAGTATACACACCAATCTTCCGGTTAATTCTACTTAGCCAATTCATCAACAGATTGGATAACGACGGAAAATCAGACCTGTAAAGTGTTGGTATATCTAACTTAAGCTACAGTCCCAAATGTACGTCGCCTCTTGATTTTGTTGCCGTTAATTTCAGGGCAGGATACAAAGCCCACTGTGAATGAAGCTCGATAAGCAAGCATTGCTTTTGACGCTTATTGATGCAATCTTTTCATTGGGAAGGGTATATTGTGTATGCAATGAAAACAGCGGAAGACAATAAGCCATGGAAAAGATAAAATTCTCAAAAACTCTGCAAGTAAAGATAAGACAAACTAGTGCGTGTCCAAAAACTCAAGATTTCATGAATTTCCCAGAAATCCTGAGTGGTACGTACATAATTTCTCCCCTTTGTTTCTGGATAAACCTGCTGTCGAAGTATTATATTTAAGGCTGCAATTTGGATGTCCTAAGAATACAATTAGGCGGTTAGACTTAGAAACCCGGTTTTAAAACCTTTGTCATTAATTGAGTGCTCTCCAACTGTCGTCAGCTGTTATTGCTGAGATGCTCAAAGTAACCCTAG
>LUCH01006807.1:0-21880 GCA_013368495.1 Paragonimus heterotremus
GATTGTAATCATTTCCACACAAACATAATTCCGTTGCATCCTCCGGATTGTAGATTTGCAGAAACTCCACAATTTCTCTAATGAACCGTATTGAATCAGCTTCGAAAACCTTGATTCACGTCTTGAGATAAATTCAGATGCCTGTGTGTTCGGATCTGAGCGTGGGAGGATCAGGCAGGTGGAAGCAGTAAAACGTCCCACAAATTTTCATTGTGAGGATCAAAGTCACTCTTGCCCTATTGATCATGGTTGCTTATTGTGTTGGCAGACTGGAACTGTCTTTAATTGGTGACCCCAAGTTTCCCTCGCATACTGATACACGTAGTATAGAGTCGTCAAGTTAACAGTCAATACAATTTTTACAGAAAATATGCATGACTCCACATTCACTGTAAAGGAACACTATACCCCTTCTTTGAAACATTCGCATAGACAGCACAAATCGCTATGTTACGTTCTCACATTGTCCAAACAAATTACAACTCTTCGAAACTTTGTATCATCAGTGTGGAACAATAATTGTGAATCGGTACTTCTGGCTGGCGCAATAATGAAAAGAATGAACAACAGACGCCTTAAGACGGATGCGTTTGAAACGCGGTACTTATTAGTATAATTAACTCTACTATTCCTATTATTTGGTAATGCCTCAGATATTTCAGCGTTGAGCTCTGCTTCAATTAGGACATCTCAAATATATGTAAGTAATCATAAATCACTACCATGATGGAATGGTCACACCTGCAGAAGGTTTTCGGAAAATCTACAGAAATATCACGTCAGTGGTTAATGTCACATGCCTCTTAAAATTGCATTCAACTAACAGATGCGTGATGCGCGAAAATTCTTTGCGGGTGAAACGCTACTCTTTGTTAGTAAATCCTAGGTCTCCCACCATGGCCAATCAGGAGAGATTTTCATTCCGTTACTACCAAATGAACACATTTTCACTGATCACTTGTTATGAGGTTTTCCAGCACCCGTCTTTAAAATAATTGGGATTGTGTAGGGTTGACGAGTAACGACTAAAATTATGGCTAGCAGTTTCCTTAATTCGCTGGCTCAATTCATGAGAAGAACAGTGATGACAAGTCTGGACAAGTGACTCATGAACTAGCAGACTCAAGCAGTTGATTCTCACTGATGCTAGCCTTATTCTGGATAATTCAGTTTATTTACCTTTTTAGTACTCAAGCGTCAATCGTAATATGGGGTGTGAGCTCTCACGCATTTGGCAAACAGGGTGTTGGATGTCGGAACGGTTGTTTAGGTGAATTCACTAGAACCATGCAGTTGCGTAGTACTGGACTTACTCCATGTGTTTACTTTGAAATCACTGTAGAATAGATCAAGTTTAACCCTCGGCATTCCAACAAGACGGTGCTTATAAAAAAAACTAGCCTTCCGTTGTAACATCAACGGTATGTTAACACCATTGTGACCAGTACCTTAATCTTACCTCACGGACGTCCGGGTTATCTACTGATTTGAGAAGACGTTTCTAGTTGATGGTCGTTCTCCACGTCGTAATATTTCTTAACGTTGGTCTGCTAACGGTAATCTAGGTTGACGACTCCAGACACTTCCATCTCAATAAACTGTATCCTTTACCATTGCAATATTGGCTTTGTGAATGGATTTATACCAAATTTCTTTGAAAAAATATGTCGTTCAATGTAAACAGCTAAATCACATGGTCCCGTGACCACTGTGACTAATTAGAGCAGTGAATTTTGCACTGTTCATCATCTTGGACATGCTGAACTACTTTAACTTCCACCAATACCCCGAGGAACTCTTCAAAAGAGGAGACTGTTGCAGTATCAATCAAGTGGTTATGCTAATTTGGTCTCAAAAGATTCAACCTTCTCATTGTTAAAGATTGAGTGTAATCCAAGAATCGGCTTCTGCCTATGGAGTTGTGCCAAGAACGGAAGGCGATCTGTAAATCACACCAATCATGCAAATGGGGTGTTAGTGACGACAGTTACTTGTCAGACTGATTCGGGTACATCCAGTGGCACTCTGTCACCTATAACTGCTGTATCCTGTCATAAGTTGAACTAGAAAGCAACCAGTTTCAGAAAATTCATTGTTCTGTACATTGTCCTTATATCAGGCTTTCGTGATGCCTAATATAAATGGCCTTCGCTCGGAATGGTGGTATCGTATTCAGTCCGGCTTGATTGAGAATGAGGTCGTATTAATATAGATCTATGTATGATGGCAGTTGTACTGTCTACAGTACAGCGAACATATTTGCTCAAGCGACGAGGGCCGAGTTGACGTGTTGTTTTACACTGTGATGACGCCACTAGAAGTGCACATCATTTGTTGCATGATCTGTTGGATTCGGCCACTTCATTTGAATTTCAGGTAATCCACATTGAGCTGATATTTATCACAAAAGGAAGAAGGGAATCTCAGCTTACAAACTGATAATTTAGAATTCATAGGAAAGATTTCAAGTCGGTACGGATTTGGCGAAGAGAACATGCGGATTAACTTGATGGGGAAACATTCACGTGTGTATTGTTCAGTAGCGTGTGGACGTTGTGCACTACATCCTGATCGATGACGAACAATGTACTGAGTGCAATTTAGTCGTGAAGGTGGCTGTAATTGATAGCACACCAAAATGACGCGATCCCGTTAAGTTTCATAGAGACATTAGATAAACTAACTGGCCTTTTTAAATTCACTCGGCAGTTATCAATCTTTCACAGTTTTTGAACCAAAAGCATGATTGACGATCAGGTCGGATTTGTTTATTGGTAGATGCTTGTAGGTACCCAGGTGGAAATCTTATTTATCCCACCCCCACTCAGCAGACGGTTTACGAGTGTTGACGTCACCTAACTTCATTTTGCCGTGCTGTCACACTAACGTTCAGGTAGATCGCAGTTAAAAATGGTCTGAAATACTCTCAGATGTAAATTGTGGGCTATACGTTTTGTTACGCTGTGAATTCCAGCGAAGATAAAGCTGCATAAATTCTACAATAGCTATCAGAAATCGGTGCATTGTGGATGACGTCTGACTCAGTGGCTACTGCACTGGACACATGCAATCTAGTCAGTATGTACATATGGACTGTTTGAAAGTGTCTGTTATTTACGTAAAATCAATGAGTTCACCCGAAGTCAAAGTGTATCATCGTAACTTAAGCAATGTATATCTAACAAGGATTGTGAGGACCCTACACTACGTGGCATGGTAGACAAAGTACCCTTTTTGTTAATATGAAACGTTTCGTGCCGACGGATATCTTGACAACTACATCATTGATAATATGCAACGTCGGAAACCACGTGGAAGTCTCTGTTTGAGAGTAAAACCGCTTACACGGACCTGTGGTATAAAGATAAGCTCTGAGGTATATCCTCAAGCAGTGATTCCATAAAACACGGAGAATGAGATTTACGTTACTCAACTGCTGATCAGCTCTAAGACAAACTTACGCCTTCAGCTCAAACTCACCACATTGCAGTGTTAACTTTTCTGTTCTCACTCACCTTCTCTTTTATATGGAGAACTTCGCCTCTACTACACACAAAGCATCCGTTAGAAGAAAATATGGGAACATCATCTCACTTGAATAGTGACCGGACAGCAATTCTGTCCATCTCATTGACTCAGAAAACAGACTGTGCTGAAACTATACATGTAAGCCAAGACGCTGAAAGCACTTATTCAGCTAATCCATGGTTGTTAATAATTTAAGCTATAGCAGCTAGTTGTAGTGGAACCAGCCATCAACATGACAACATAACTAGAAATGTTTTGCCTTTTAAAGTAACCGTTTGGACAAAGAGCAGATGTGATGACTTCTAGTGTGTCTTAAAATAGATAACCTTTTCATAAGTGTCGCTTTCTCTTTTGCTATTAGGATGACTTTAAATTTCAATCGTTGCACAGACTACGGAAATTTGGCGGGATAGTAATTTGGATTAGTTTTCACTTAGAAATGCTCATCGATATCTTTCGCTCAGAACGTGAAATCAACATCCCTCTTTTCTCATACCTTATAAAAACGATACCGCCTGGATCTCGTCAAATCATTAGATGAACGAACATTTTGCATGTCCCCTGCCTCCTCAATGACGTGTATTCACACAACTAATTAGAGTGACTTGGATGAAGATAACTGTCGAGAAAGCACAAGACTATTTGTAAACCATTCTAGCTAAATCTCTGTGTACGCTAATGGGGACATTCATCAGGCAACACCGATGAAACAAAGATAAAATCACTTGTTTTAAACTTTGAGCCAAGTGAATAAAACTAGTCCAGTGATATCACCTTAGACACTAATCGAAAACCCTAAACGGATGATCAGTAGGCGATCGAACTACAGTTTCAGTCGATCATATGAAAAGTCACACAGCAGTACCGGTGTTGTTCGTCCACTCACCGTAGAAAATTCTGGTTGGTATCCCATAAAGTATTTTGAGGTACTACGTTCGCATATGACGTCCGTTTACAGGATTTCCAATACTTTGCAGAATATTTACTTTTGTTCGTCAAGGTAACCTGATGAGGTGTGATTTAATGAGTAAACTGATACTCACTTTCTAATATAACTCACTGTGAAAAATCGCATTTTGGATGAACCTGGTGAAGGTGTCCCAAGTTTTGTTAAACTTCAAAGCATTTGACGAACTATTCTTTTATGGGTGGCTGTATATCTGATGCCGCATGTTGGGTTAAATATTTTAGATTCGCATTAACCGTTGACCGAAACTGATCAAATTCTACATCTGAGTTCAACAGAGAGCAACAGAACGACTACCAAAATTGATTGGACGAAGATTCGGTCTAAAATTCGGTCCACCTTCACGGCAGCATTAATCTTATATAAACTGCTAATAAACGATCATGCTGAAACACACCCACCTAAGCTTGCGTATAGGCATCTGTTTGTCCAAGAAATCTCGAACATTAAGCTAGAGAACAGCGGAGGTCCTCCCATCCCGTTCAAATAGATGACCATTTGAGAGCCGAAAATACTGTCACAACATTTCCTCGACACACTTAGACGCAGCAGTTTCTAAATATCTCACAGTCGAATTGAAACGGACCAATGAGAATGTGTGTGTGGTCTTCCTTATGCATTTCCTCTGAGTTAACCCTTTTCTCATTCAAGTACCATAAACTGCCCAAGTATGTCAATTGATCGCTGTACCATCCTCCCGGTAGGTCGGAAATTTATTTGGACGATTGTCGTGAATAACACCACGCAAAATGTTTTGATTCTGTTGACCACAGCAGTTTCTGAACAATACTATACCGGCCACAACTGTCAGACACAATATATGGTTTTCTGGGGCGTCTGGCCCGGACTTGATGGACTTCCATTTTTCTATCTACGCTGTTACCAGACGGGTTCTAATACACTGAAGCGCACAGTATATTATCGAACAGTCTTAGCAGAGGACACACGTAGATGCGATTAATCAGTCAGGTATGACCGCACGGGTGTACACGATATACGTTCAATCGCACAGTATTAGATGTGGTTGTCACGTGGTAACTTCAACGAGATTTCGAATCCCTGTGTCAGTCGGTTTAGAGTGATGACGTTAAGGGCAGTTTCGAATAGTTTGAACAAAAGAATTTCATTCCAGCGTTTCGAAAAATCGCATTTAGTTTGTAACAAAAATTCAATCACCGGAATAGCAAACACACTTGTTTTGCACCTGCCTCATCATTTCCATATATATATGCATGTTTAATGTGGACTAAAAAAACATATCAATGACCTTTAGCAAAATATAAACTTTAGAAATGTACATTTATGAACCGAACTGTAGTGAGGCAATCACATTTCATGAAACGTTTGATGTTCACAAAAATACTACAGCGTGACAATGCTAGGTTTGGACAAATAATGCTTCCTCTATGTCCGAGCTATTCAGTATATCTCACATTCTTCCAGTCAAATACGGCGTGTACATAGTGTCATTCTACCCGGAAATTGCATAAATCTTAGTCTTCACCTTCGCCATAATTATGGGTTAAACAAAATAAATGATGACTTTGCAATTATAAACGAACTACTGTTTAGTTATTGATAAAAGCGGTATTGTCTCTATTAATGTAAAACTGCTAGACTTACGCTGACATATTCGTGGATAGAAAGTTTCGTCCATTTCAACGGCAGCCGATTCTCCACCCTCTTCAAATAACGTACACAACTCCGTCTGGAACAAGAAACGTGTTGCATGTAATTATGGAATGAAACTGAGCATGAACTCGAATAATAACAAGTAAACCTGTGGAACACTCACTTTTAGATTGTACTTAACTGCAACGCACAAGTTGATATTGATGCAAAGATCTTGACATTCGTTCAGAGATTTTACATGCGCTCTTACTGAGAGATCAACCGTGTTGGAATCAGATGATTTTTCCCACTCTGGATGACCTTCGACGCAATCGGGCAACCGACTCGAATTTACGGAACGCAGAAGACTGAACAATAAGTACCATAGACAAAGATGTTTCATCGTCCCCAACAGGAATATACTGCAGTGAAAATAAACACAATAAGTTTTAAAATGGTTGTTGTGAATTTATACATGAGAAAAGCGGAATTCAATTGGTTTAACCACTACAAGGAAGTAATTTGAAAAATAGACCAATCATTCTTTTCTGTTCATCTAGTGAATTTCTTCGGGAAATGCTTAGCTTCGAATACATTTCCACTCTGGACACACAAATTAGAAGAGTAACACAAATCGGACATTAGTCTAAATTAACCACAATCTTCGTGTACCAATAGAATCAACAAGTAATTCTTTCCACGGAGATTGGTGGTTGACTCCAGTAATTTTCTTGTTAGGGCGAGCCATTGATATAAATCGTAGTCACGGCAAGGATTATAGCTACGAACTCGCTAAGATGTACCCTCTGTGTCGACAATCACGCCACTCGTTCAAAATTGAATACAGCTGATTTGTTATAAACAGTCGCCTGGCCAAATTTGATAGTGAATAATGGTTAGGCTCTCCGATCCACTTAAGAGAAGTCACGGTATACGCATCACTAGCCCCATCCCGTAACCCCGTGATTAGGGCTTTCTAATTTGGAAGCACGAGAGTCGTTAAACCCGCTAGGTGATATTTCAATTTATCGCTGGTATTAGATTGTTTTGGTTGGTACAAGTTGAACATTACTTTCATTACCGTATCAGTTTTAATCGATCCGTTTCAATTCAACACGACCGCTGACGAGCTGTAGCAGGAGCAAAACTCGGGACCAGTGTTTGTTTTTGAAACGGGCTGGCTGAAATGATTATGAGAACGTGTAAGCTGTGATCCGTGGCAAGTGAATCTTCAATTAGCTGGATCAAAATACTCTACTCCTCATCGTTATAAAACACAACGCCCAACTGGCTCAAGGACTGCTGTCATTTCAGCTGAAAATGTCCTATTCATGCAGTCATCAGTTGGAGTTAGCAGGATGGTTACTGTGTTTCCTGTCGAAGCAACTGGGCAATCAATGCGCCGTTCGCGGACTAATGTAGCCATGTCGTTGTATATGATAACTTGGATGCGTCCCATGTGAGGTCAGTGGTGTATTGGTTAGCATGATTATCTAATGAATGCGTTGTCCGATTTCAGATTCCAGTGGCGATAAGGATATGTAATCCTGGCGAGCTATGACGCGACAGAAACTCGAGTTTTGTTTCTTTTTAGAGGGGCCAACAGTGAATCCACTGTCCATGCGAAAGTTAAATGCTAACATACACAAGACCGCATCAGACAAAAATAGAATTTAGTTAGAAAGAGGATATATAGTTGTTATTGACCTGGACCCATTCGCTGACAAAATTTGAGAGTCAGACTGCAAAGTGAGGCTTCCAGCACATCATCCTCAACACGCAACACGTCTGCGATGCTACGATGAACTGGCATCAGCCGTGAATCCAGAGAATAATATTTCTATCTATAATCGTACGTAGATCTCACCCCCTAGAACGTACCCATGGTATTCAGAATGACGATAATTGACAAGATCAAATCTCAACGTGTGAAATGAGAGCCGTTTTTGCTAGCTAACTGCTTATGACGTTCAAATCACACCGTAGATTCAATATAACCAACACATTATCCACTACGCGCAAAATTATTGTGTCAGCTGCATATAGTAATAACTGAGACTGAACAATTTACCCTCGACCAAGATTTCCGGCCAGGGCTGCAATATGAATGTTGTTGCCAAACAATCCGAAAATGCGCCTCTAACTGTGGTGTTAACCTGGATGAATTGTCCACAGACATTCAAATGGTCACCTTGAGGCTTCTCACGATTTCATTTTACAGGTGACTTAATAAAATGCAGTATTTAAGATTACTACGTAGCACTTACTTCAATCCATCACGTTAAGCTATACGGCGGAATAATATTTCCAGAACTATGCTTCAAAATATCGCTAAGCGATTAACTATCATCCGTGTGCAAGACAGGACAAAATTCGCCCTCGACTGACCCTTCTGAAATTATCTGATTTAGACAAAACTGCGATTTATTATAGAATTACAGTACAGTATCACGTTACCAAACTTTGTACCTCACTGGCTATCATAACTCGCCGGCACAAACCTAATGAACGCATCCAATTTACTTGAAAAATATCACAAGTATTTGATACAAATCCACAGCGGTGAACGTTACGTTTCACAGAAGTTTCGCTGCATTATGGAGACAAGTTGATTATCGTTACTGAGATTCACATATTTCTAACCTACTGGTGATTATCTCAAAAATAACCATGTTTCCAACTATAATACATCAAACTGCTACAACTATGTAAAACCAAACCGAAACCATCACGTGGAAATCTTGGTGTTGATTACAGTTCACATAATCTCACCTCTGCGTTTGTGAACGCCAAGTGGTTAATGACCATCTACGTATCGATAAGCTGTATCAATAATTGGTCAAGTTAGCTGAAGGGATTGGACCAATTTTTACTGTCCATATAAAGTTGCGTTATGCGAGTGCGTTATCCATAGTGATGGCCTCAGCAGTGATCATCGTTTGCTGGCGAACAAATTCCGTCCAATTTGGTGGAAATCTGAGGAAAACAGCAAAAGATAGATCGGTCCTGATCTGACGATTACTATCAACCAGATGACATGCAGTCGCATCCGATTCGTATGATCCGGCCTTCACAGACAAAAGTGAGATAGTGCTAATTCTCAATAATGCTAGTCTTTGCAGTTGACCGTTTATATTTTGGAACATCTGGACTGCCACAACGGATTGATGAGGTTCTATAGAAAGCATCTGCTTGTTACGAAGTCATTTTGTTACACTTTCAAAATAGTGATAAAGCCTAAGGGATGTTTTAGCCAACTTTTTGTCTAGTTTATGGAGCAAGGCATCACAATCTTGAAGGAATCCCGTCAAAAGTGTGTATCACTGTTTCATGTTGCATTGATCATTGTTGATTCGGAATCCACGTTTGTGCAATGACATACAGTAAAAAACCTTGGGTTACAAACATACTCTTTCAAATATTGTGATCAGACTATGGAAATTGGTTGATTCGCGGTAAAAATTTTTATTGATACGCGAAATGAGACAAAACCTATAGGTTAATTACACGATTAATTAACGGTGTGGTGAGTACAATGTAGTCAAACGATCAATAAATCTACATTGACGACCTGTCACTGAAAAGTGTGCTTTCGCTGAGGCATAACACGTTACCCAAAGCTCGCAAAAGTGTGATTTCTGTCCAGTCATCTGTGCAATATTAACTCGGTTGGCATTCGTGAATCGGTCACGCCAAATAAAAAACAACGTTGATTGGTGCATTAGGAATTTCACAAAAATGGACTTATATTATTAACGCTGACTGGAGTCTGACATGCAGTATTGAGGTATCAATTCAATGATGTGGTATGCACTGATCCTATGCGATCTCTTAGTGATTAAAGGCGAACTAACTCAGAAAGAGAAAGAAAAAACACTATGCTTCCATGACACCCTTCTTCAAATGACGTCGAACTGCAGGTCAACTGTAAAGCGGAAAGTCAACACTCTGGTAAGCATTAGACAGAGTGTATTCGCAGGTTTATTGTACAGTACAACTGTACTTGTTACAAATACACTTGCACATTTACTGAGATCATCCACACTACATAACAACAAAATGTTCCTCGGGAGTGTCATTAGATTATGATCAACAGACCACATTATTTTAGACAGATGCCTCCAATAACTCACAACACTTGTAAAATTATTAAACTATCAACTACACTATTACTCATATACGGGGTTTGTGATATATGTTGGTTGAGTATGATTATCAAAATAGACGTTTATGAGACTTGTAATGCTGGATCCAATACACGTTTCGTCTGGTTTCAGAAATGGAACAACACTTTGCAACATTTCGCACGTGTATACGTACAGCGTACTTACTTTGAGGATGTAAATATTCCGGAACTCCATAAATTTCATATAGAGGCCAATATTATTTCAACAGAATACAAGGTTGACAAATACGAGGGGTAAAGTGCAATTTTATGAACCTGTGTGTATGTATTTTGCTTCTAGTGAACGTGCTTTGTCTTTGAATTGAACTGTTAAATATATTCACTCCCATATGTGAAACAAAGAGGGTTCATGACACAGAGTTGTGTGATATTTGAGCACTTCTTCAAACAGATCATCTCCCTGTCAACCGACCATTGATCTTTACTTCACCTGATGAGAAGTGCATAGATATCTGATCACACCTAAGTGTACTCCAAACATGTTACTGAGTTATCCTGCTATATATATATAACCAAACACACACAGGCTCATAAGTTGTTTACGTTGAAAGTCAATTACCTAACTTGCTGTACTTTTAATAAGTGCGATTCTAGAATGAAATATTGCTAGCTGTTCTACGCTGCATTGCATATTTATGTACAATAATGAGGGAGGCACATTACAGTGGGCTCAACTACATTTCTCTATACAACATATTAACAGTTTAGGATTGTCCATATATTCAGAATCAGCATATATATTGACAGTTGATATAATTCGTTGTTTTGTCATACACCAGTCTATTGTTGTAATGTGTACGTATTTTCAGTCCTATCACGTCATTAGGACCAATATACAATCCTTATGTTTGTCTTTTACAGACTGTATGAAGTGTTGCCAAATATAACAAAATATTATGACAAAAAGGGCGGTGGGTTGCTGCCGGTATTTTTTACCGATTGGTAAGTTGAAGACGATAAGCTTCTCATCGTTCTCACTATTAATACAATTGTTTAAATACTAACATGTTTCTCAACAAGGTAGTAATTAGTATGTAGATATCCAGTTATTGATGTACTAATTTTTAAATGGATTCTACACGGATTGATTTGTATGTTGTCACAGCTATAGTTGGGTCCTTGACTGTCCATGTGGTTGACTTGTAATTATACACTCTAAGTGATCAAATCAAAACATTTCACAAATAGTTGTCGCTCTAGAGGTTGAATAAATTTAGTAATATTCACGCGATTGCTCCTCAACACACCATCAACATTATAATACATTCTGGACTCCACAGTCCAGGTGAATTCATGTCGGTTTGAAGTACACTAGCGGAGACGTTTGCCACGTCATCATATGCTATTCATCGTGTTCAATACTCACATTGAATACGATGTTTTCACTTGTACAATTTCACCTCACCTGTTATCCCCGAAGACTTCTACAAACAAGACCACAGAGATGGGCTGTGATTACACATACACCAACAGCACAGTGGTCCCAGCCATACATATCCTGTGTTCCTTCAATTTTCCGTGAGTCAATCAATTGTCATTTCTAACGGAGTATCCAAGTAGATTGTGTTCAGTTTCAAAATGAAGTTTTAGCTGTTCAAAATTTTACATTTTCCATTTCTGGCATTTGAGCACTTCCCATCTCTAATATCAACCTCCGCATTCAGTTAGACCCACCGACTGTCCCACTTGGAACAGGACGTTTATTAGATCTCAGCTGTAATTATAATCTATCGCTCCATTTGATTTTGCACTTCGACACCTGTGATTGTTTGACGAAAAACAAGAATAACCTCACAAGAGGCACGATCGAATAATCAACCTGAATGTCCGGACTTCCATTAGTGGTCTGAGCATAATGCAATATGGTCAGCTGAAGTCAGTTGGATTAATCCACAGTTGCTCAATGCAACTTATGTGTCTAGAACACAACTATCACGTTTTATATTGCACTGATTTTCATGTGCTTCAATGACTCGCCGCAAAAGGTTTAATAAAATGAGACGTTTTTTGACGAGTTGGTTTACTCAAGCAACATGCACACATTTTCAAATGATAACCTCTGTACTCGTTAAAATTCATAAATGATGATCTCCTCCTTCTCTTTCTCCTCCTTCTCCACCTCAACAACAACATCACAATTTACTTTGGCCTTAATATTCACGTAGCACGGATGTTTTTACAATTCCCAAAATCACCACACAAGAGCCGCTCAACTGATCCCATTTAAACCTCAAAACGCCCATCTGCATCCGTTTTGCATTAAATTAATGAGCAATTCATCTCATTTTTTGTTCACGAAACTTTGCTTGCGGCGTTGTAGCATTGATCTTAAAGTACTGTTTTGTAGATTGGTGTAACGTTTGGTGCGAAAGTTGAAACATGAGCACATGCGTGTTTCTGTGGACACTTCGACCAGAATGCATAATGCACAGATATTTCCTCAAATACTCTGACTGATGTCATTAATCGGGTGCATTGACGTACGATCACACACATGTGCATGGAGGAAAAATTGTCAACATTCGATTTCCTGTACCTTCAGTGAATTATGCTAAGTGTTTCAATAATTTTCCAATTAAATCACACAGAAATAGAACAGAAGGTGAAATTTACACACACATAAAAGCAATGTCATATGAAAATAATTTTCCTAAATTCCAGATACCGTGATTATAATGCTCACCCCGCACGAGGAAAAGTCAAATGTTTGTATCATGACCCATCACTTTCATTTTCAAGATGTAATGTGGATACTTCATGTAGCAGTTCTCCTATTTTGACTAATCTGTCATTCAACATCTTCCATCTGTTTTGTCTGGTTCTGTTGGTATTTGAGATTTAATGATAAATCCAATGAAAGTATGACTGATTATTCTAGTCAGTTGTGACGGGGATGCACAACTTGAATCAGCCGGCATTCCTGCTATCAATAGGTACCCTTCTATCATTTGTGTGTCCAACAATACTCGCGATTGTTTCTAGATGTATGAAAGTCCATTAATTCTAGCCAACTCCAAAAAATGTTTATAACATTGACAAGAACCTGAGACCCAGTCTGATGGAGATCATCTAATCCACACAACAACTAGTAGACAACAAACAAGTGGCTAGCTTAAGGAAAGCCTCGTAACGAGAAAACATCCGGGGTTGCTGACCTGATCAGAATTAATACTTCACAAATATGTATGAATACCCGAATCACCAGGAATGCACTGAAACTCTATCATCTTACAATAAGCAGCGTGAAACAGTATTTGAGACTTCAGGAAGCAAATTGGATAAACAAATGTTAGTACATCTTGAGAACGCTAGCTACCCCATCCGAAATCGATCGATTAACCAAGAGCAGCCAACACACTCCAGAATTCGTTAATGTTTCCGTGTGCTAACTCAAATATATTCCATGCACCTAAATGTGTGGTGTACACTGAAAGCAAAAGGTCGAATCCACGGTTTGTCGTCATATGAGGGAGACAGCTGGTTTAAGAAGAAAAGTGCCTGGGTGAGTCAATATATACAGGTTGATTGGATCTTGTGACACTGGGATGAGAAAGATTTAGTACGTACTCGGTTGATAGAGCCAGACGCATATATAGCAGGGATATCATTCCTGAGAAACACAATACTTCTGGGGAGTTATTCCAAACCGCTTATTGCAAAATTTAAGCCGTTAGGGACACCAAAATCTAATAGCAGATCGTCCCGAAAGAGTTTGTATTTGCCAGTGATTTGAACTCTGATATTTCGACACCCTAGCCCCTTCGTTTTTTCTTTCCCGACGATATAAACAACCTGTTGTATGCCGTCATGAGGACGCAACTATATTCACCCGGACGCAGCTGGAAGAATGTAAATGCACTGTCTTCTTTATTCACCTTCATAACAAGAAGAGATTTTTTTCTAGTTTGAGCATAACCTTTCCTTGAAATCAGATCTCAGTGCCTATGCATATTTATGCGTGCAACGGAGGATTTGGCAAAGAACGATATCGTAACTTCCATGAAACGTGATTCTCCAGGAAGAGGTCCTCAAGTAAAAATATACGCTTCCATTCATAAGCAACCCCTACGATGTGTGAACTCATTATGTTAGCCTCATCCAGTGTAACACAATCCTCAGTTAACTATAAAGAAAGTTTTCGGCTCGAAATGCGCAGATGTTCTCCGAACTAATGCAACTCCCTATTCCCAACGAAACAAGGTGTGCTTACTCGTGATCCGAACTTAGTAAACATTACTAACGTGCATAAATTCACTCGCTAGAAAAACTGGCCTTCAGATTTAGCGGGCTGAAATCTGATGCAAGTTCATCTAGGTAATCCACTGGATAAATTGCTTGTAATCAGTCACATAATGTGACTCAACGCATATGAAATGGTCGCTGGAATGGATGAGCAAGGTTTGTCAGGCACGATTCTTTGCAAATGTGACTGCGCAGACAACACCATTAGCTTGCTTTTCTAAGTCCTCTAATCCGGCTTATCCAGATCATATTGGTAAAGAAGTAAATTATGAGAATACCTATTCTCTCTCATTCTCATTTGGCGTTTAGCATACACGACAACCTGATGACATACACCGACATGTACGCAGAACAACTGATAATACACGTACGATGCATAGTGAACAAAGTTGGGGGAAGCAATTCCGGAAAATGATTTCGTTATATCCAAGAAAAGCGAACAAGCTTATAACTAGATTCCATTTGTCTTTTACACAATATAAATCGACATATTGGAGTAATCATTGCACAAACCTTGCAACATCACATCTGATATAGTGTTCGTTTTTATATTTTGCATATCGGCAAATACGGCATTTGCTTCACGTTTCAAGTCCATATACCCTGTGTGGGTTGTCACCAATAATTTTGCATTTGACCGCGTTGGGCTTTACCCCCACACGTAAGCACATAATATCAGAAGTACCAAAATGCATTGGTTCCAAATATTCTGCCACAGATTTTTGTAACAAAATTCTTGCAAATATTTTTGTGAACGTTTGAAACTCAATGTCAAAGAGACTGGCTTTATGGGAGGTGGAATATTTGCTTCAGAATCGACCATGAATATTTCCATTGGGAACCGTACTGCACTCATAATGTGCAGACGCTTCACTACTTCACCCCTGGTTTCAATGGGACTAATTCACCTGCAATTGTGTTTTCACTGCTGATGTTGGCTAACCTTTCCTGTCAGAACCTCCCGTTTCCAGAATCCCGTCAATGAAGTGAACGTTCAGAATTCTAGGACGCAGTGGCTGACATGTAACTCTAGTTGCAACACGTGCTTTTACAAAAGCAATATCAGGAAGCCAGCGAAAATTTCTGCAAACAGTAACGCTGAGTGAAACGCTAATAGGTAAGAATGACTCAACTGGTTTGAAAACCTAATCCTCGTAGCCTTTGAATAAAATCGAAAAATCGTGTTAGAATTTTCGGCAACATTCGTTCGCTTGAATGGATTTACTGTGCTCACCATGTGAAAAACCTTCCCCTCAGTAGACATAGTATACTTTGGTCTCGAACCGTGATTGACTTGTTATATAGAGAAGATTCATTTTGGTCCCTACTCTTGCTAATTTGTTTCTTACGAAAACCTTTATCAGCAACTACATAGTCTCCACCTAATTTCGTACAAGTGCACCAGTCATACACGCAAAGCCGTTAGGTTTGGTTTGTAGGCTGAAACATTGCTCTGCACAGATTACAGTCATCACACAGTGTGAACCTTCAGTTTTCGGAAGCAATTCTTCTGGCACAATATAGGATTCGAAACTCGAAAGACACTGCATGCTCTAGGCAATCCTAGTAAACCACATGAGATTTCGTTGACAAAGCCAGCAGCTGTTCTTCCAAAAGCACTAAGATGCGTTCGGCTCTACTAACAAGCGGTTTTCCAGTAGCATTAGAAATTGACAGACTGATGACGATTAGATACTTTTGAGTTCATGTCATCGCGTTTCCCAACAACACACATTCACAAATTTTAGTTTTGCCAGCTCCTGTCGAACAGGCTGGCTTAAGGTTGTCCAACCGAAAACCATAACTACTCTTAAACGTATTCAGTCTGATCTAAAGCGTGTCCATCGAACGACTGTGTCCAGCTCGGTCATATGCTGTTAGGATTAATATTCACCTTAATGTGGACGGTATGACACTTTTTGAATGCAAGTACATTTCGTCGTCAAATTTCCGTGCGAAACATCAGCAGTTGGATTGTTGTGCCAGCCAGTTCATTAGTACGGCCGATAATTTACTAAGATGGTGGAAATGCGTTCAGGTTGGTCGAGTTTTCCGCTGCAACAACTGGGTGTCAACCGATTAGACCCTCACTGCTAGAGTCACTAACTCTCAAACTACTTGATTTGTGCAAGTAGTTTAAAGAAATAATAAAAATCCTGAGTTTGAACTTCTATTTTGTTGGCTTCAAATGCTCACAGGCCAACGGAAATCTGGTACTAAAAATGTCCAATACTTGCAACTGCCTTTTGAGTTCATCCAAAATGTGACACTTTTAACCATAACCAGAATTTATGCACAAGCTTTGACTACAATTTAGCTCGTGGCTGGACCTAACATTCTTAGTCGACTTTTTCAAATAATCCAAGTTGTCAGTAGTTCAACCTATACTCACGGAAAGAGTAGTGACGTGAATAATCTGCATGAGTGGAATCACGTCACCCATTCAGTCTACAATCAATGTGCCCGAACATGAAGACGCCAAACCAGAAATCCTGATGAATGTGCACCGCGAATTAGCAATGTTACGTTGATTTCGTCAAACTGAACAACGTTGATTTTGGAAGTGTAGGTTTTTGCTAATAATTAGTTTATCCAATCTCATTCAGTATTGGCTTCCCGAATGAAAGTTATCTCAACGCATTTTACAACTGAACTAACGTGAGTGGATAGTACTGGAGGTAATTCTGTTCCGAATCTAGATAAAGTTTATTATTTACAACGGGCACACAAACAAACGAGCTGAGTCTAAGCCTCCGTCTGTTACCTCGTATCAACATGTTTAACCGCGTAAACCATACAAACATGGAAAACCTTATCACAAAGGCGACCAGTCAATAAATTAGATTTGCACAGTCGACAGTAATTTGAATTCACATCTCTTGCGTTAAATGAGCAGATACTGTACCGAGCATAGCACGTCAATGCGACTAAAGGCAGTGCTAAGAAACGCCATCATTTTTTAGCACAATCAGTCGCAACCCATTAAATACTTGTCTATTCCATTGGGTGAACACTGCCCGTGTTTGTCAGGATGATCCAGAAGGCTATTTGATGTCAAACGTTCGTTCTAGTTAATCCGGAGTTCTTCAGTGCTTTTTTGTATGCAAGATTAGTAAGGATTTTGGTGTTCTTCATGTAGACTGAAAGTCACTCGCAGCTGAACGCGACTGAGGTTTCTTCGTATCAAACCTCATTAGCCGTGCGCTTCCTTACAAACATTTCCAGTTGAACTCTGGTCTGAGTTCCATTGACAAAGCTGGCTGTTTACTGCTGAATTATTCCCACATTAGACACGCCCGCCCAATCATACATATTTGCCTGTTGAGTGAACGACAAGATGTTCTCTCTCGGATAATTGTGATTAATGTGACACTTCAACTATAACTTATATGGGATCAATAATGAGTGAACGTTGTTAGGTTAAACTTATCGGATGCTTGTAACCGCGACCAAATTCGAACAGGTTGACTTGGCCACTTCCAGACTATCAGCAAACAGCCAAACAGCAGATAAATCGCTGTTCTAACAATCTTCATATCCCTATCAATTCATATAATTATGCGAATACAGCAGTACCAATTGTTGAGGAGTACTGGTGCAAACGCACGAAATCCACATAAAGGACTATATTTATAGAGGAAAGTTAAACGCCTAGATAATGCAGTGAAATAATTGGGTATTCAGGTGAACAGCTACGATTTTACTTCATTCATTGTTCTCTCAGATCCAGATGTAAACTAACGAGATTTAGATAAGTTTATCTTGTTAAAAATATCTGACTGGATGTTACTTAAAAGTAGTCTCAGGTCACACGTTCAGCAAGTGAATTGTGTGTGAATGTTTGCCACCAGACTGAAACCCCGCCCTAATAATTTAAATGATTCAAGGGCGGAAATACACGAAATGATGATCTACCCCAAAAATTCTGCACAAGCTTGATAAGTGTCATTCTGTGTCTCGAAGTCTCAGCCTAATTTTGTGAACTAGGATTTGAACTATATATTACTTAACGACGACTTCATCCCTTCTTCAACCATTCCAACTTCTTTGGAGCCACTGTAAGTTTTACAATCACTCGACGTTTGTAGAATAAATCGCATGAAGCAATTACCGCTAACATTATTCCCAGGTTGGCTGTCCTCCTGCTGGTTAAGTCGCTTAGTAGTAGCTGATAATCGATTGTGCTTAGAACTCGTTTATAATAATCAATAATTCAGTATATTCTTGAAGGAACGCTGAAAAAATGTCTACAGGAAATATTCATAATCAAATTAGTTTTTCCAATTCATTCTGACATCGTATTGTCATCGTATTGTTCAATACCTGCCCGGTACTGGTGTCACATCTCAAAGATAGCTTGCCTAGGTTTTCCACGTCTTTTTGTGTTTATTCTTTCACCTGTTGTTGTCAAGCAGGTTACGTTGGGAGAACCACAAGGCGGCTGTCAGAAAGGATTCGTGAACACCTCCCAAAATGGCTTCGCAACGGTTCGATAAAGCCCATTTCCAGTGCAATCGGTTCTCATCTAATCGACACTGGTCATCAAATTGAGCCAGATGAGGCCTTTCGAGTCATCTACAAAGTTCGTCAAACCCACTCCAGAGCTGTCAGATTGCGACTGTTATCAACGGCCGAGGCAATTGCCATCAGACTCTACAACCCCTGTCTGTGTGCCCAAAAACAGTTCGTGCAAGCCCTTCACCTCCCCTGGCCAACTAGTCCACAACCCCTTGAGACCCAAGCAGGCGTGAACCACTTGACACCGCCGAATGCATGTGTCACGGCAGGCATGAGTGATGATGCCACACATTCACTAACACTCCCACCCCCCTCCAGTAGACTGTGATCCGCCCCATGTCTATGATTCGAATGCCCTATTTTATTTGCTCTAATTTTTCATATATAAACGCACGTACCCTATGTAATTATAAAAGCCCGATGAGAATTACCGAAAACAGCTGTTCGCATAACTGACTTCATTCTGACATCGATTAATCCTTGCTGTGTTCGCATAAAAGTATCGCGCATTGTAATATTGTACTCTGTGAATTAACCCTTCCGTCCAATAGACTCCGAAACACTAATTCACGTTTTTATCAAGATTATGTGGATTGACGCAAGACGCTATCGATGACGACGTAATAGTTCTATAAATACTCAATTGCTTTTAATGAGTATTACTGAAATGTCAACTTTATGATGCTGTACATACTTGTCATGTGTACTGTAATGATAGCTACCGCTAGGCTCATTCAGGATGAACGAGGCAATACACTCTGCTCTCGCAATCCTGTCAGTCAAACTGCCAGTGGCTTGTGAAGAAAGTATTATATTTTCTAGTAAGGTGTGAAGAACAGCTATTTGTTAACAGCATATCATATTATGATGTGATTGGTAAGAACGACCTTTATCCGCTTGCAAACAATTATCATGTCGAGCGAAGTAAGGCACATAATATTCCAGATAAACATACTGTATCACATAACGGTGGTAAAACACTAGTTGTTTTAGAGACAACTAGAAGACCGGTTGGTTAACAAACAGTTGTTCTTGATTACTACTTGAATTTGTACTCAAGAGTAATACTTCAGTGATTTTACCGTTCCTAGGATCCGTGATTTTCTTACAAAAGACAACAATATTTTGAATTTTACAACATTCATCAATATAGAATACAAAGTTCTGCGTTACTATGTGTGCATATATATATATATATATAAAATTTGTGCTCACATATTCGAGTTGGGATAAATTGTGAGACCCTAATAACGATAACTATCAGATTCATGATAATAATCGTATTCTGCAACAGAAAAACTAATATTTTGTAGTTAAAATGTTCGACAACTGGTCAGCAAGAAGCAGGAAGATTGTTTGAAGAAAATACAGCAAACCGCATTAAATTAAAAACAGGGTATATTTTTGTATGTATCCGAGTCAATAAGATATAATGGTAATTATATGAGGAATATTTCGAACATTTGTCAACCGAGTCTCCAACCTGATGAATCAATCTTGTGAATCCGCTGAAGATCGTCCAGCACGTTTTTTATCTTCTGTTTGGTTTGAATTCGTTAAGGCGTTTGACTTTTCTGTAGGAACCCGATCACAAACTTGTCATTATATCTCTGTTGTGTACAGTAAACACCATAGCTACACACATATACATGTATATTTTCTTCTTTTTTTACAATAACCATTGTTTATCTATTGAAACACTTTCTTCGTACTGTTTGACAAGCTCTCAATTCCTTTTCTATCCAGTTGTTCTGATCGGCTCATTTCCGTTGACTGGTGGTCAGTTGCGGACTCGTGTTTAGTTGCTCCGTTTGTGGACGCTTTTCTGCCAGATAATTTGTGTATCCGGTTAATTTACGTTCAAGCAGAGAAAGCAAATTTATTGTAAATTTCAATTCTCCCCATCGTCTTTTGTGACAGGTTTTAATGCAGCCTTTTTCAAATATAGATTTGTTTGTGAATTCGACTCTGTACGTGTTTCATGTAGTTGTGTTCTTTTTCAATGCATGGTGGTCAGACCAAATGAATCCAGGCCTAGAATTGGTTTTAAAGGTTAGGTGAAGTCGATGCTACAACTGCGCGGCGTAATTAATAAATAATCCTAGAATGATGTTTGTATATATTCAAGATTCTATGGTCTCTGTGTGATTCCGTGAAGTTGAAACGAAACGATGTATTCTTCTACCGAAGCAGTAAGTTATACCGCGTTCCCCGGGCATTTTGAAACGGCTATTCTGTCTGCCCAATTCTACTTCATTTGACTTCCCCGACGACCGTGGACAACCTAGTCATACAAGTGAGTCGTGCTTTCGCATATCGCAAAACCCACCGTCCAGTCCTGTAACCACAGTAACCTGTAAGTAACAGAAGTTTGCAATTCTATATTCATAATACTAACTTGACCGAGGCAATTCATTGTTGCTTTAATGCTGCAAACATCACATTCATTCAAGTTTACTTGAAATGCAATTAACTTGCAACGAAACCGTCGGTAATTCTGACAAAGAAAATCACGTGAATCTGATTCACGACAGTTCGGGACCACTCTTCCTATTTGACATCCCACCAATCAAGTCTCTCTCTAGTTCGTAATCCAATGGCAACTCGTCAACTGCTCTATACTTAATTCTCGACAATTCCTTAATCTGGCAAGTGTTGCTCTCAATAAATGGTAAGCAAGAAATAACTTGAGACAAACTGATTGGCTTCTCATAATGAAAGGATATGATGCACTCCACAGAGTGTCAACGTCTGATTGATTTTTACTACCGTCAGTGATGGATGAATTCTTCCCATTTATCATTCACTAGCAGATATCAGCATACATT
>LUCH01006809.1:0-16628 GCA_013368495.1 Paragonimus heterotremus
AATAAACTCTGCTACACGCGCTTACTGGTTCTTCCTACAATGCCGGTGGTTGTTATCCAGTTTAAAACATCTTATTCGTTGGAGTAACTTTCAGCTCAGTTACTTCGCACCCTCAGCTACGCGTGGAACAATCCGAATACATTCCAGCATCATTGGACGCCTCACGTACATTGTCAATCTTTGGTGAGTCCAGTCCATGGCTTCACCCGTTATTTTTGTATCGAGAATTATTGTAGTCTACACATCTGTTCCACTAAAAATTGGTGAGCCATCACACCAGCAGACCAGGAAAAAATGACTGCGCGCGCCGCGGATATTCGATGACACATTGGTTCAATAAAACAAAACGGGCTGGGTGAGGCAGTGTCAGGTCACTGTGAGAACGATGGGGGTGAATTTTCTCGGTACGTTGATCAACAAATTTACACCGGACTTGGAAATGGCGCAAACTGATAGGTCATTAACAGTCATTAGGTATAATTGCTCATAAATCTTTGTGTCTTGGAGCTTTACGTGACGAAATTTCTAAGGCTGAGCCTCACGTCTGCGCAGGTAACTCGAAGTACGACTGAGTGGTGCTGCCCCCTAGACAGAATTTTTCCACGAGTAGTAAAATCTGCCTTCAAACAGCAATAAAATCGGACATCCGTAAATATCTGACGATATTCCGATGGTACCAATGGAAGACTTGAAGATCACCGGTCTCCTTGACACCAATGACCACGAGCCTTGAAACGTATGTTGTAGCCGACCCTTACTTGGTTTGTCCTTCACTTGGCGCCACGATCAACAATACCAATGGTGGTTGTTGTGAATGTGTGCCTCTGTTTTCCTTTGAAGTAGCTTTTTATGTTTGATTAATAGCTAACCGTCTTGTGTTGATAAACGAAGTTATATACCTGAATTTCTTGAGTTGTGTATTGATACACATCATGCCGACCTAATTGGGTGAAAGTCGACTCCATGCTACATCCCATTTTAGGTGATGGATTATTTACGGTCCTCATAGACATATCGAAGGATCAGGAATCTTCGAACTTCAACGAGATTATAAGTTGTTTGAACAAATACGTGGAAAATCACTGTTTTGTACCTGCTTGGTTTAAGCAAAGATTCATGCGGTGAACGCTTGAAGTATGATCATGTGAGTGCGAACACTACTGTAGTTACGTGGTAGATGGCGGATCGGTGTATAAAGTACAAACGACGTGAGAGCAAAAGCGGTGAGGTACGACCTTTTGAGTGAGTTGGGCTCACAGAAATCCCATCGCACAGTTCTCGTGATACCTGTTGCCAATCATGCTTTAACATCGTTAGAAGGAAACCCAGGTTGGTTGCTAGCCATTCTACATTGGGACGCAACCAAAACATAAATACCTTCTTGTATGATTAGTTGTCGGCTCACGTAGACTGACTGTAGAGCATAGACCTCAACTCGTCTAACTAAAAGGCTCTGTGGGAAAACCTGCGTCCCTTCCTGCTTCACACTTTCGCTCTCTGGAAAGCATATGTGGTTCGACGTACAAGAAGATGCAGGTAACTCCACTACTTTGCCGGATTCCTTGCCACCATACTAACAACCCGGCTTACGCTCAATCACAGTTATCAGTAAAAAAGACAAACACATCACGGCCGATATAAGCTTATATTTTGATTGAGAATCATCAGTTGCAGTCGCACCTGCTTGCCGACTTTGCAGCTCAGTATATGTCGTTCCGAGCTCCAAGTGGTGATATACTTCACGGTTACGTCAGCTGTCGGCCCTTGGCTATGGTTACATGATCGTAGTCTATGGGTGCAGTAATCTACACAAAGCATCATACGTTTGCACCTGTATTGCTCGGGACGGCTAAAATAAATTATTGCTCATCGTCTCTAAAACAAGTTGCAGGAGACCGTTTAATAATACGGGATGTTTTCAGGATGATAGAAAATGCTCCTGTTAGTTTTTAACAAGTGCTTTGTTATGGGAAGTAATTATACCTGGATGTAGCGGGATTCAGCATAGTAAATGGCCATTATGAAAGACTCATCAGACTGTTCTACTGGATACACATCATTCTAAATCTGTAGCAATATGAGAGATCACGTGCGTTTTATGCAACTTACAGCGACCACGGACTACGACCACGTAGCTATTGCCAACACCCAGCTGTCGGCACTTATTTCACGGATTGCCCGATGCACAAGGTAACGAGAATGTTTCGCACCTTATACTACAGACATTTGTTAATTAGTTTTCGCTAACTCCTATCAGTCAAATCACAAATTTCAGCTCTGGTCAACGGATTCTGCCAGCATATCACCGCGATTGCTTAGCTCCGTTGAAAAAATCTTTTACACATTAAAACAAAAATATTAACCACAACAAAATAGATACATTTTAAGCTTTCTGTCTTATTCCGTCAACCGCCATTCAGAAGACAACAAAATCACGTATTAACGTTCTACCGACGTGATTATTTACTGTCAGTTGTTAGTTTTCGCCACACCCCGTTTTCAATGGCCATCTTTCAGGTTAGCTGAAAAACCGCTGGACACTTAAGCGGACAAACTGACTAGATCCGGATGACACTGGCCTAAGCCCTCGGGCCCGTGAAAAAATCGCTGAAAATTGCTGAAACCGCTGTCGTTGTGATTCAGAACACCTCAGTTGGCCGCGGTAGAAACAGCTCCAATTGAAACAAAATTCTGTATCTGACATGAAGTCAGAATTGAGCCCACGGAATAAGCATATTGCGCTGGCCATCCTAGGTGCAGTGGTGGCTCGTAAAACAGTGGTTTTTCACAAAGCTGAAACTGAGCACGTCAACTGGCCTTCTTCTGATGTTGCTCGCGAAAATTATCACCTCCAATTTCCACAGAAAACGGTTGCAACTAAGGGAATTCATTCTACTTGAAAGGGAGACCCGCTGGGTTGCTGGTTGCAAAGACGACAGGAGCGCTCCCAGCATAATAGAACAAGTTCACGCGTCGAGGATGACTTCAAATTTCAAGCTGACGTGAAGGCCTTTATCTTCCTTCACACAAGGAGACTATCGTCACCGAAAGGATCAACTCGCGCACCAAAACCCACCCCAGGTGCGGCTGCCACCATCCTTCTGGATGACCAGCAGTCTGTGGAGCCGCACGAGTCTGAACGAGTAGTTCCAAAAGAGGGCGCAAACCGCCACTCTTTCTACACTCACCCAGCCGTTCCATTCCAGAGAATCCCGCTAAAAATTGTTTTATTCCTAAGCGTTATAACCCAATGAGTCTGCTGAGGTCACCTCCTGCATCCAAAATTGCTCGTACTTGGCTCATTGCAGGTGCACTTTCCTCGGGTGGATGGGGGTAGTTTCGACAGGAAATCCCTTCTTTCTCATTCTACCATCCCACTCAAATTTTCCAGGATGCAATACTGCAAACTGCCCTCCAACCTTTTAGAAAATGAGGGCGATCTAAAGGCCGTCTACCTCGGGCCGACAGAAGCGGGCGAAAAGTCATACACGGACACTCAGGCTGTGAAAAAACGGCCGTTACTCTCTGAGGCGGCTCACAAAGCTGCGACGCGTGCTACGCACTCCCCTGGCTACTATGGCTGCATTTTTAAACTCTTATTCGTGTTCTTCTATCTCTGAATGCACCCAGCCAAATGAGGGAGTAGCCCTTAGGTACATGGGCGCTGTCTATGAAAAAGTGGCTGCTCGTGTTGTGTGAAGACTGTTGTGTGTATGGTGAAAAGTCGATGAGCACCTCTGACTTCAGTCACTTCCTCCTCGTTAATCCTTTTTCTCTTCGTATTTGAAAGCTCCTTGGTAGAGATTGCGAACCCTTACCGCAAAGACGGATACTCTGGTTCAAGTGATGCGCGCGACAAATCCTTTCGTCCACGTATGTTAATCCCAACGTGTTGTCAAAACTTGATATTGTTTACTTGTGGGAACTTGTTCTCATGTAATTTTCCTTCCTCACTTCCCACCGGTGGACCTCTGTTTATACGTGCCCTGGTTTCATTTGCACTTGGCCGCACGCCGTTACAAGACTGTTGCATCTGATCCATTTGTGGAGGCCATTCATGGAACTTGTACATTTAGTGGATGTAATTTCGAGGCTTGTTGTTATCAACTTCCACTTAGTTTGTGCTAATTTTCTGGTATCTTAGCACCTCACTTACGAGAAATTTGGTCGTCCTCCACTTTGGATCCGAATAGGCCGCTCGTCGGGCCCGGAATCTATGGACGCCCACTGGTAACAGATGCTCCGAGTCAAGATCCTCTCTATCGATGGACGTTGCTTGAACGGCTATTGTACTTCCGGGGTTAACACACCAATCGGACTAGATGATGACATGACCGGCTTATTCGACTTTATCTTTACCACGGGCCCCATATGTTCACCGTCCAGTGATTTCGGACAAATTGCAGAGGGGATGTCGGAAAATTGCGCAGCTGTTAAGCAACGCAGGCGTAAGAAAATCTAACTCCCTTTTCACTTTATCGATGAAAACTGAGAGGATGACAATACCGCGCTTTTGCCGAATCTGTTGAAAAATTCTCTTCAGAAGTTTCTGATACCCAAATTTTCCATTTCATTCCTTTTTATGTAATTCCATCGCGGCTATGGAACTTAACCTTACTTATCCACCCGTATATATTATTTTTCTTGTTTGGAGGTCATTGTTTGACATGATTGCTTTGATTTGGCGTTGAAGATGAACCTCCGTTGTGTTTGCGCTATCAAAAGGACTTGTGAACGGTCAATCTGTGAGTTACGGCACATTTTCACTGTTGATATTGACCGTTACAGTTGAGGCAGGCAGCCGACTATTTTTACACAATTCATCGCCTAAAACACTGATTCAAAGAACCCTCAATACAAGTCTTGTTCTCAATCCGGTGGTGGTTATTCCTCCACGCGTTGCTCAATGACGGTTGGGCCGCATCAAAAACTTCTGTTATTTCAACGGCCGTCGGTGAAGCGTGATATCTGGCAGCTACGAAAATGGACAAGCCTGCAAGTCAACTACACCGCCGCAACCTCGAAATTATTTTTAGGATAACGACATGCTTGGACGTGCAGCTGGTTGTTAAGGTCTGGATATCACAACATTCGGGAAGCCAAGTGAACTTGGTATACCTCGCTAATTCGCGAAAACCGTTTTTACTACCAACAACATATGCCAGCCGATCTATCGCTGGTACAAATAGCCTTCACCGATCCGTATTGCCAGTTCGCAGGCAAACCCTGGTTTCATCCACTCTCAATACCATCAGGCTCCATTAGCTCTAATACGGAGTACGCCGATATCCTGGCTGGATTTTATGGCACCATTCTCGCGCAATCACTCTCAGCTCAGTTGATTTGCTCTGACACTGAATTTGGTAGCATGGGCAGTGTGGATGATTCTTCAGCTATTACGTCGGCTAAACTCGGATTCCTTAGGAACAGTTCGCTCAGGAAACAGTAGCCAAAAGCTGGGATTCCGCGAACGTGTGACATGATTTTCGGGGGGATAGGCATAATATTCCCAATGATCACCGATCAGCCGCCCCGAAATCAGATATCTCGAAAATTTCAGAAGCGCTCGAATAAGGTACGCTTTACCGGTAATTCACCCTTCAATACTCCTCTAATGCATACCACGGTTTAAGTAGGTGTCGTTCGTGTCTCACTAGTCTGCCAGTGATCAACGGACCGAAGCAGTTAATGAACACGTGGAAAGTTATGTCGTACGCCTTGACTGTGTTAAGGTATTTGACCAAATGAATTACCTCGCTTCGATCAGTAAGCCTTTCCACTCTGGAGCAAAAGGCAACTTGGCTTGGTGACTGAAGTCATATCTCGTTAGTCATCTGTATATATTGTGCGTGAACGGTATAAACGTAACTTCTTGTGATGAATTTTTGATGACTGCCATGTGTTTTATAAAACGTCGGTGGCCACACTCCCTGTCTTCATTTAACCCTTTCTTTTTGGGCGTTCTTCCCACATTCGTAGTCTTCTTGATAGTGACTACAAGCCCACTTCGTAAGGAATGAAACGACCACCCGAATTACGCGCGCAACAAATCGCTGCTTCCGATAACGTTGCTCTCAACGTATTACTAACGTTGGACATCATTCACTTATTGAGGTCTGTTCTCGTGCAGTTCGTTCAGTTTCATCCCCCAATTGTGTACCTTTGTTTATGTGTGCTTTGGTTTCATTCCTGCTTCACTGCTCCGCCATCGCCTGATTGCTTTATTTGATCGTGCTTACAGTGATCTCGAAACTTTTAAACTCAGTGGATTCATTGCGGAGGTTTTTCACTATTTTCTTACATTAGATTTTTGGCAATTTCCCTGTATCTTAGCACCTTATTAGTAAGACTTGCGTTTAAGACAGTCGGCTGTTCGGCGGACCTGGAATTTGTAGACGCCCATTGCAATACAGATGTGATTATTCTAGATTCAGCCTATCGACAGACGTTGTGAGTAAAGTAAGCGTGGCTCGAAGAACATCTAGACATCCGGTGCATTCCCCACGTGCAACTTTAAGGTCGGTCTGATATCTCCAGGTTCACTTCTTTGCCCGCCTCTCTCTTCAAGATTTATTAACAAAATTTTTTGCCCACCTTAGCTGTTGTTTGCCGATGACGCCAAAGCTTAGCGTATTTTCAACATTGGTTAATATTCTTTCGTCCCACAGAATAATATTGTCATTGTGATTAAATGGTTTCGAGCAAACTAGTTTGATTTTAATGCTTGTAAATGTAAAGTTATGCACTTCGGCAGTTCTCCAAGTCCCACTTATCACCGCCACGGATATCTGCTTCATACAGCTTCTGTAGAGGAACACTCAGGAGTTCTTGCTTTGCACATATTCTGGAGAACCCCAAGTGTTGAAGCGAATGCAAAATGGCTAGTAGTAACCTGGCCTTACATCGGCATCTTTTCGCTCCTTTATAATGGTATTTGACACCATCATGGTAAAGCATTGTGAACTGACCACCTTATCTCCAAGTAAACAAGTTCCCCTTGGGGTCTGCACAACGACTTACCACTATAGCGATCAGGGATGACATCACCGATCATTTACTCCTTATGGCATCGTCCGTTATGAGGTGAATTGGTGCTAACTTTCATGACAATGAAGTCTCTTCAGCATCTATACCAACCTATGTTTATTCAGGAGATAGCACGTCAGTGAGATGTCATTCTCCACACTGGAGGTCCAACATAGCAGGTGCGAATAGAAGGTAATTTCTGACAAACTTATGTTCGTTAGCCATGCGGCAGTTCTCACCACTAGCCTTGATTAACATTCATAACATTAGTTCCGAAATCGCACTTGTTTCTCTAGTTTCAGCCCTCCATCTGGGAACTTGGGGTTCCACAGCAGATATGCGGAGGCGGCAGTGTTGAGTGCTGAGGAATCTCGCTGAGCACACACCGCCAAAATCAGTCAGGTTCATCCACCTTACCAAGTAAATGCAATTGCAGGAGAAGTCCCCTATCGACGTTGAGATGTGGTCTGGGCGTTAAATTCGTTCAGCCTGTTCGGGAGCCTATCACGTGGAAATTTGTCAAAGGTTGCAATGACTTTCACAAAAATGCGTCTACCGGCTTACCATAGGTCTTCGTTTCAACTTATGCCGTTTTTATAGCAGTGGGCTGACCAGGTAACAGGCTGCGTGTAATCGGTAGAACGTGAATATCTCCGTTATCTTCTAGTTAAAAAATAACTCACAGCTATTAAGGTTGTTGAAAATTTGTGATATGTTGCAGAACCTAAAATCTTAAAAATCTGTTCCCTAGAGATTTCTTTGTTTCAATCTTCCAAAGACGTAAACAAGAAATGTGCGGTTGTTTAATGGCATTGGGATTAATGGAAAAATAACGCACAGTCGCATTCTACGTTATTTCGGAAATAAGAAGGTAAGATATAATGAAAATCGACGTCACAAACGTGGAAACGCGTGCTTTTATGTAAACTCCGGTGTGATCAAGCAGGAAAGCATGATTATAATTTCGACAATCGAACTGTTGTTGAAACATGAGTTCTAAGCTTTTAATAATACTACAAACGTGAGAGACGCCTATAACCTACTTCAGCGTAGGACGATTCGCCACGTTTCACCACTCTGGTACCACTGTTGTTAACCCGTCCATGAAATGGAAACAAGGTAATCTGCTGAAAAAATGCCATCGAACAACACTCCCACCTGGAAAGACTACGATATTTATAACGGAAATTGTGTAGTTCGCCGGTATGGTGCTTCAAGGCCGAAGCGAGTTGAAAACGGCCATTTAGGCGCGATAAGAGATTTTTCAAATTTTTCACGAAATATTAAAACGCACATTACGGGACAAATATACATATCTTATCGAGTATATTAGTTGCGTTGTAATGAAAAAGTCAGCTATACCTACAAATTGTCCATGGTTGCACATCTGTTGGAAAAAATATGTCGCGATTTTTTCCGACAAAAGAATCATGTTGACTTTCCTCATTGATTGTACGTCCTGAAAACGCTTCCGTCGGAATTTCCGTGGTAAAATACATAACCGAACTGGCATATACGCTCAATTCTGTGTGGTTTTATGGATATTGCATTGTACACGAAATATCACAGTAATTCTTAATGAAAATTATGCCACCACGGTCGTTGGTTACTTATTCATCCGAATTATATGTTCAGCTTGGTTCCTTTATAGTATTCACAGTGGAAAAGGGTTTACGTTGATCATAGCTTAATTTAACTGGATCGAGCAGCTTCTAGTGTGAACGCATACCACATAATTAGGCGTTGATCATAGCTTAAGTGAACTGAACGGAGCAGCTACTAGTGTGAACGCATACCACCTACTTAGTCGAACTGTACTGAATGATTAGACACTTATAACTGCTCCGTCCATTCGTCCTACCTTACGAGTTATGCCGAACTGTACTCAATGCTTACACACCTATGACTGCTCCGTCAATTCGTCCTACCTTACGAGTTATGCGAAACCATTCCCTATGCCAAAACACATAGGTGGACGAATGAAATCACTAGGGACAGAAACACGAGGATAAAATCTAGAATTGTGTATTTGATAATCGTGGGTAAATGTACATACTACCTCCACGTTTTTCCATCACGGAATGTATCCTTCGGTTTTCATGTTATCAATTTTCCCCCGGATGAATGAAACCGTGTATCACATGAAGTCTTCATCATCATGTCGTTCATCGCAAGTGATACCTGCAAGAAATCTGTGTATGCATATATGAAGGGACTTACTTTCTGTAATTATATCAACAGGATAGACGCTCCAGGTGATGGTGATTCGCGCTTTCTTCGGCCCGTTTGCAAGCGGCATATTGTCAGCGGACCGGCCCAAGTCAACATTCGTTGTGGGTGGCGTGCTAGACTTGCATTCCGTTATCGCTGGGGAAGGGCGAACAACGGCTGAAGTGGATGGAACTGACAAAAAAAGGATTTGAAGTGTGCACTTACCAGGCGACTGAGGTTGAAGCTGATTGCTACAAAATGGACACTTGTTTATGTCTGCCAGGTGGATACATTTAGAGTGAAAAATCAGCTGATAAGTATCACAACAATAACCGTCCATCTGTACCGAGTCGCCGCAGTGTCCACATGGCAGTCCTGATGCAAGTTTTTTCACCCACCTCGGTTGCACACCGCTTGTAGTTGAACCCATCGGGAAGTCGTATAAAGGTAAGCCAATATTAGCACGCTCCACTATCTTACTGGCGAAAGCAATGATGGTGTTCAAGCAAGCCACCACCGTGCAGCTGTTGCAGTCATGTAGTTTTCCGAGTACACGTTTCGGCGCTTTATAGTGGGGGTTGAAATTGGCTGCAACAAGCCGCAGAAGCTGCCGCCCTACCAACCGCCGGATTGGCAAATTGTACTCTGCAAGCCACCGCTCATGAATGAGGATCTCACATTAGTAAACAAAAATGAACACTACCAACCACCTTTCCGCAGGAGTACAGATGTTTACGAAACACCGACAGAATGTGATCGCATGGAAGCCACATCGTACAGTAAAAAGTGCATTCCGATGTGCCGTGTGCGCCATCGACGACGAAAGCGCCGCCATCTCGTTGCCCTTGAAACTGTAATATTACTAGTGATCATTAGAAAAGTGCCTACCCGGTACTCTGACACAGCTTCGAAAGGGAGTCGTGGGGTCTCTCCCTTCAGATGCTTTTGGGCAAGGTGACTTGCGAACGTCGTCATTCTGTGAAAAATGTTCTTCACGTGCCGGTCAACCTCCACAATCTCACAACGGTCGCACTCACAGGTCGTTTGTATTTCATATTCCCGTAGCAGCCACTCGATGTGGTTCCATATTTTATGAATGGCGACGGCTGGGAAGCCTATTGGGTGCGTTCTCTTCTTCAACCGTCCGTTCGCGTTCTCCGGCTTCTTATTCGTTCGATTGCCGAAATGGACAACATCGCCCTGAGCATGGTTGGCCCACTTCGGCTTGATGTACCGCCAATTACATACCAACTTATTCAGAAACTTCTCGTCCGTTCGGCCGATAATGCACAGATCACGTTTAAACCTACGGTTAACAGCGTAACAGTGCAACTTACTCTTCCTCATTTCAGGTCGTAGCCATTCAGTGGAAGAGAAAACGACCGGGAAAAGAGTTTTCCTTACAGCAAATATGACGGACGAATTCCGCCCAATTACATGATTACGTACGACATCGCGTAAATGAAAGTAACACAGCAGGATGTCAAAGCCCAACACTACATGGACTGCCTTTATCTGCGCAGCCATCTTATCCATGGCAAATGTTTTCACCGCAATTGGCGCGCCCATCATTTCCCAAAACATTGCGAATAGTCTACGCAATGAAGCATACTTCTCACTACGAACGTACCCGTACATCAGGGGCCGGCCGTGTCCCACACCGTCTGTCACTAGGAACTGATATATTTTCCAACTTTGAAAGTATGAGGAAATATACAGTGACACATTTGTACCCGTTTGTCCCGTGAGTTGCATCCACATTCACAACATGCGGGAAACGTCGAAATAATTCAATCTGCATTCGTTGGGTGAAGCAGATATGCGTATATCGGTTGCCTTCATCCCTCGGAGTGCGCACCACACACATTTCACTAATCACCGACGGCACATCTTCAAGGCTCTCTAACATACAGTGATCAATCTTACGTAAAAACCTCACTTGACACTGCAGGCTTTAATTTGCGGCTTATGTTTCCAACGTCGGCGGTTGTGATAAACTTCCCGTAAACATCCGCTACATACTGTTTAATGTCGGCAGTTGGTGTATTGTACTGGAACAGACTCCTACATTCGTTCAATTCATCAACGGTGAGTCCACGATTCGTAGGATGGGACTCATATAGCAGACGATTGAAAAAGTAGTTGTACTCCAACTCGAAAAAGCTCACAACAAGACACGCGTCTCGTCGGATCACGTGAAATCGTGATCTGTAACATGTGTTGCGAGAACTGGTTCGTTAAAACTAACAGCAGTTAACCCACTAGACACATTACACACTCCTGCATACACTCCTATGCATTTTGTACTTCGAACAACGATAATAAATCTGCGCGGTTTTCGAGAAACCGCGTCATCATACCTAATCGTACTTTAAGACAGTTTTCAACCTACGGCTCGTACCACGAACACAAATAACGCCAACCTCGCCCATGTACCCCTGCAGACATTCCTGAAAGTGTCAGAAGGTTCAGACTTCGCGACCATCAAACATCGCCTTGATAATAGCAATATAATCCATTTCCTACAAATAAAAAATAAACAACTGAAAATGAAAGAATACAACAAATGACAAAAATGACATAGCAAATTAAAAGTAACCCCACCACTCATGATAACATGCACACACGCAGTCGACCACTACAACAGCAGCCATAGCAGTTTTCGAGAAACAATTATGAGAAGGTGGATTTTAATTAACGGACAGTTAAAACAAACAGATATGAGGCCACGACGCAGATTTCGATTATTTCAATTTCTGCATCAGCTACCAAGCTATTAAAATCATTTATTCCAGGAGAACAATTTTCCCAAACACGAAAGCTTGGGAACTAACGTTCTACGGCTAGCATTCATAAGGTGACAGCGCACCCATTTTGTCGAGGGTTCTGCGACCTTTTTGCTTGCTTATCCGTCCTGAACTGGTTGGCAGTCGACGGCTTACCTGCGGCTGTCACTCACGTATGCAGCAGGCGAGTGCTTTATCCGATTCGCTGGAATTCACACCTGCTGCAAACAATCGCTGACCATTAGGTCTAGCACAGCCGTTAGCTTACCCACAGGTCAAGTAGCCTCTACAGTTGGAATTTTCTCCATTTCTAAGCGACCCGTTCTTTCATGCTTATCTTGCGTTGGAAATTAAAGCCTCAGGAACATACAGAGAGAGATGAGTCACCTCATTAAGGTATGCTCTTACGTGATGAACTATTGGGGCTTCCACTTTTGTTGCTGTGGTTTCTGCTTCCATAGCCTCTCCGGTAGGTGTTGGCATACTTGTTTTCCTTCTCGTCAAACTTCCGCAAGTGAACGTGAAACCTTTTGGGGGCTGTCACTGGTTGCGCTGTAAGGCGATTCCCGTGAGCTCTAAGGCTCGCATTTTTAAGCTGTTACAAAAGTAACGAACACTTCTGAACCATTAATAGTGATACCCATCTTTGCGGAATAGCTCACACGCGTAACCTATCGGCCGGACGTGGGCTGTTGGCGCCCGATAGAAACATGGCGACGATCTGCAGTTGAGGTGAAATTCCTAACCACTGTTTGCGTGTGCTAATTCATTCGCCCGCATCGACATTTGGCGTCTGGACCGCTGTTTATCCGCCCTGAACTGTTTGACTTCACGCATATCTCAAGGAATAACAATTGCTGAACACTTATCGATTCCACTTTTCCAGTTTTTGTTCATCTCTACTGAATCGTGGAACATTCATATCCCCTTCTCCCGATATTGACAGAGGATCCTGGGGGTAAATACCACATTCACTTTTGATGCATACACGAACTGCACGCAAAGTGGAAGTACTCCATCAATCTGTGGCGCAATGAATCCACCCACGACGATACATTTGCTGTCAGCAGGGTAAGGTTGAAGCACCTTCGGCGACAGGGATGTTTACTATTTAGACGCCGTATAGACAACGCATCGCATTACGACTCCCGAAAGAATTTTTCGTTGTGAACCACAAGCTTCCGTAGATGTTGTCGGGGTCCACGGCTGCCACATGGATTGCAACTGGAATATCTCCTCGCATGCACATGACTACTTCACCTCCACCCTGCACATACAGAACGAAAAAGATGTTAATGAAGAATAACCACCCCAACATTCTACAATGAGCCCTGGAAACATTTGTTTGTGTGCGTCACTAGTTTTGAATGATGCTGCCAAACCAAAGTTCCAGCTCTTCCAGCTTGCTCAACATGCTCCAAACTTTGGTGTACTTGATCGTTTTGACCACTTTGTTTACCGTTGCGCCGAGAAGATCACCACATGGGTAGAATCGCACCGATGATATTTCCTCTGGGCGAGGAGCAGCGGAGCCTAATTCAATCTTGGTCCTTGACGAACTGCCTGAACACCATAAATGAGAAGGTCCTGTGTTGTGTTAGCTCTGCACATTCGCAATCCTGTGAAGGTCCTGGGACATTTTGCCTCATACTGGAAATGATCACGTTTAACACAAACTGCTTTGCAATTGGCGCATGCAGTAAATGAACGTTGTGGTCATTTTCACAGACGTGGACATTGCCGTAAACACTCACTTGCCAGCTGTGAGGTTTTGGAGTGCTGCACCTGTGTAAATAGGGGTTTTGTAGTTAATCTTGTTGCCGATTACTTTTCGCCGTTGGTAAGCACGCCCACTGAGGTCGACTTATATCTGAACCATGATAAATCTTTGCCTTAGCGGGAACCTGTGGACTGTAACCGTCGGCGACTTTTTGGTTGTCGCAGTCTCTGCTGAGCTTGTGGGGCTGAGAATGAGTAGGAGGTCGTCAACAGGAACTTGAGTTGTCTTCTTTCATAAATAAGTCAGTAAGTTAAGTAAGGTGGTTTTTTCCTTTGTATTTGTCCTTTGCAAAACACTTCTGCTTTCAAGGGGCCAAAACCAACCCGCAAACATTCTGCCTTCCTAATACCAAAACAACAGAACTTTCTCCGCTTAGTTTTATCCACAGTGAACTTTTCAATATTGTGCTACATGTACTGGGAGACACAAGTATATCGACCGTATTGGTATCAGACAGTGATGCATTGTGGGCGATCCAAGTTGGCGCCCACCGGACTGCACCTAAGAAAATGGAAGTTTATGCCGTCCAGATGGTCTGCTGAGGGCCGTATAATTCTACAACTACCCATGTGCAAGTAGGATGGAAGTGTTTACCAATCAGGACATGGCACCTCACACTTGACATGCAAATTGCCGTAATGATATTGTAACGGATACACATTAGCCGTACACAGGGCTCACCGGGCATCGCTTGCAAAATCCATTGCCGTTTCGCTTAAACTACTCTTCAGTCACATGGTCTACCCCACCAAGACATCGCTGAAGGGTCCGGGTCATCTCACAAGGGACCTTAAGGACTTTTCATCTCTGATTCCAAGCAATCAGATATATTACATGCTCAGTATATATCTGTCTTCAGCAATCCAGGGAAGGCGGAATCATGCACTGCACTTTTCAATGCTATTCAACTTTTTGGTTCATCCCCTAACTTCACCCCGACCAACATATATGCCAAGTTACTCCTGCTACGCAGTCACAAATCACCGGAGTTTAATGGGATACCACCGTTGTGCTGAAAGAACGCGCAAGGGACCCGGTGCAACCCCTTAATCGTTTGTTCCAACACTCGTGTTCTACTGGTTGTATTCCAGCCGCTTGGGAGCAAGGCATCACCTCTTCTATCTACAAGAATATGGATAGAAGGAACGCCGGTAACTATGTGCCGACTGAATTAATATCCTCCGTGTCAAAAAAATGATAAACGAAATGGTAGACCATTTCGTAAGGAACAGCTCAGATACACACTAGTTGTTGGCCTAACGGCACTATAACTTCAGAAGTGGTCACTCATTCACGACCAACCAACTGGTTGCCACTGATTCGTGAACAAAAGCTGCCGACGAACACTTCCCAGCTGAAGCCGCACTCTTAAGTTTCAAGAAGGCGTTCGGTAAAGGTAACCGCAACATGTCACTGGACATTGAATAATCTAGGAGTACCAGCGGTGTGCGTTTATTTCTCAACCAACACCTGTCCTGTCGCACATACACATTTGGGGTAAGTGGCGAGCTATTCAGGCCACTCGACGCCATAACCGACCTGCCACAAGGTTCTGTACTGGTTCATTTATTATTCTTGACGTAAATCAACTAACTCTCAAGCTTTACTCTTTCATTACGGTGTACGTCTTAATTACAAAGTTCGGGTGCGTTTTGCACTGCACTGAAGGTGCAGAAGGCCTCCAGAGACCCGTATGCCTTCATTTTTGTCACTTCAATTCTCTATTATTTTCTTCATTCCTCCCTCCCTTCTTCGTACAATCTTCAATTCTATTTCTCATAGCTACAAGACAAAATAGAGTAACCTCCTTAGTTGATCTACTGACGCCAGGCGCTTCAACATTCAACACATCTCACATAGATCCACTATTTCAGCAGTTCACCAGGTGGGAGCGAACGAACAACAATATGACTATCAAACTGAGATCTCTTCTGTGGTAGCACCACACTTTTTGTGCTACCGATCCATATCGAAATACCGTGAAGGAGCTGTCATACAAGTATTATATCTTCTGTTCCGCAAAAAAACGATAAACCTGGTAAAAAAGGTGAACAAACTGAATGTGGCACAAAACAGTTTTCACTGGAATGCAACAGCAAACTATATATATAATGATTTACGAAAGTAAAACAAGTTCGGCGCACGCAACTTCAACAGCGACAGGGTTTGCCGCTAGATGGGCGGATCAGAATTGATGACAACCGGAAATTACTCTCCAAACAACCAGGTCCCAACTAGACTGTTAAAAGTCGTCCAGGTGGGAAGTTTCACAGAGAGAACAGGAGGCTTATCTTGGTTTGGTCGAAGTTTATACTAAAGTGCGAAGAATATGTCTGCGCGACCTACTGGGAAGATTGCTCCTTGCATAAGGTTAGCAAGTCGACTGATTTTGTGTTCACACTCATTTCGAACAGTAGGTGAACATTTGGGTCTTCCGGGTTACTCGTAGACCTCTGCTTCCAGACTATATTGGAACGGTCATCGATGAGGTGATGTATTCCGAGCAAAAGAAGTGATTCAACGATTCGGCGATTGATGCATGGGTTCGGGGCAAAAGCCCAAGGGTCCCGGTTCCAGGCCGGTATTTCTTGTTCAGTGTCAAGCGGGCGTGTGCTGATCTGGACGGCATTCATGGAAAATAAGGTTTAGCACCCCTCTTGGGAATTACAATAAATATCACAAAGCCAAATTAGGTTGTTCGCATTAAAGAATTTTCGGAAAACTATAGTCAAGTAATGCTTTGAAGTGAACGGTAAATGCACTACTGACGACCTCAGCAGGAAGATTGTTCCAGAAGTTAACAATCCCGTAGGAAAAGAACTGCT
>LUCH01006809.1:19056-30343 GCA_013368495.1 Paragonimus heterotremus
GGCTAGCTTGACATCTTTCTCTGTACACTTTACTTTCCAGGGTCGATACAAGTACACGAGGGTCAACGCGCCGAGTCCTTACTTTTCATTATCGATTGGTTTTCGATAGTGACCATAGACTGGGTAAGTCTGTTGGACCAGTTCCAAGAAATTGCAGTATGTGATGCATAGAACCATAAGAATTAGCGTGTAACCGTAAAAGCAATAATCTGCAAGTCAGGAACAACACCTTGTTCCTCTAAAGGAGTCTGGTCAGAACATGTCTTCGAAGAACGACGGACGGCTTGATTGTGGCCGATCTCGCCACATCCATAGCTTTTGGAGTTGCGAAGTGGACACGTAAGTCGAGAAGTTTTATGATCACATGACTTACAGTAAGCAAAATTTTGGATAGAATTAGAAGTAAAATGATGTGGTTCGGCTGCCGTACTTCTCTGACAGTTTAACTTTTCGGATTGCCGCTGCTACTGTCTCGCCTGCATCTCAGCACTGTTGGTGTCATGTTCTTCACTTACCGCGCCCTGTACATCCCGACGTTGTCTACAGACAAGTCTGATCGTTGGCAAAGAAGCCTTCTTATTCCGGTAGTAACAACTTCTGTTGAAAACTTGGAGAATCACTTTCCGCAATCAATCAATCTCTTAGCTGATGTTGAACATCGAAATTACATTTTGCTGCCTGAGTTTGAAGTTTTGGAGTTTGAAGAATAGACGCACGGAATTCCTGAGTATCTTTTCTGATTAAAATATGAAAGCCCGCTCTCTCTGAAGCCTCAAAGTTGACGGGCTGAACATGCCTCAGCAGTAGACGTTTCAGAGAAACGTACGGAAGTTAAAGAGGCAAATGTGGAAGCTCCAAGATTTTAATCAATGCATATGAGTCTTCGCCAGCGACCGTGAGGAAATGCGGCGTTTTCTTCTCCTCCATCATATCATTACGGATAATACACAAAAATTTCGAAGCGTTCCAGGCAATCTTCCATTGCCCACAAACTTGAGTGGACATTCAGAGGTTCCATACTGCAGGGATTCATCGTACGAAATATCCTGAGATATCCTGCTTGCGACGCCAATTGTGGTAGTTTACTGTACATATTAGTAATAAGAAATGTACTTAGCTCAAGCTCATAGCTAGCTTCCACGCAGTAGTAATAATGCAGCACGTCAGCCAACGGAATTGTAACGTAATCAGTATTTGTACAATGTAATTATTCATGCAGTAAAACAATGTCATATACTTTTTTGTTATGATTCACAATCATCATAGTTTCTTCTGCATAGATCCAAATGGCATATAGTGTGCTTTTCGGTGACTGTGTTTCGAGTTGACTGGTCATGTTCGTATTCTTGTATAGTACCAGTTCCCTACAATTCGGTGGACCGTAGTCCGACCTTCCTTATGCGTACCGCTAAAGCACTGTTTATCCCGCAGTCTCTTGCTTCCACAATCCTCTCCAAAAGTTGTAGTATTTTCGCCTACGTCCGCATTTTTCTCCTATCTCTTTGTTATACCTTTCCACAGTGAACAGGGAGCAACTACCTCGGTCGACTGACATGATTAAACTTCCTGAGGTAGACGGTGGGGACTTAAAACTGTGATTTGCACAGGTCAAGAGTTATTTATGACTTACAGAAAATCCACCCACAACACACAATTCAGAATTACGTCGTCTCAAATTCACCTGAAGCCCTGAATGCAGGAGTTGCCGATGTAATTTGTGAGTGTTCGGCCGAGCATTCCTACAATGTTATTAAATCGGCCACTGTTAACCGGAGAGTAGCTTCTGACAAGGACAACCTCCAAAAGCTCCCTTCCGGCATCAAACTGGGAGATTGCACTCGTTTACCGTTCTTACATCACATGGTTTAGTTGCCAAACAGGCAGACTGTCAAAAAACGTGTGTTGTGCAAGTTGTGATTTTAAAACCTCCTGAACGATTTCCGTTCCGCCTTGACGGTTTTAGGGAAACGCACAACGTTGGCTAAGCTAGTAGAGCTGTCTGATCGAGTGCGTCGCACTTACGCCCATCAGTAAGTCACCCCATTGCAAGCGTCTTTCAGTCGCCCCACTCTCCAACAGGATGTCTCAGATTTGGAGGAGCAGTTTTTACAACCATTCTCCCGATTAGCCACTTCAGCCAAACTGCTGAAAAAATTAACTGCTACCAACGCGATAATGTTCCGCTGGTGGAGTACGTCACAATTCGACAGAAGTGTTTGATATCACTACAGTCGGTTGGTAGCGTATGCTCGAAGCTGCATTCAGTTTTGAACCTTCCAGAATAGACAAAACCATGCGGAAAACAATCGAGCCAGTCACAAATGACGACAGCTGTCACTGGCTCGTACGTAGGCCGCCAGTTCTGTATATTCAGTCATACGGCATCCCTTAATGCCCTCACTGACACGGACTTCGAATTTAGTGTTACTATACCCACCGATTACAACCATGACATCAAACAGGTGTAGTACACTCTTCTCGGGGAAGTTGCCAGTTCCCCGACAACACTGTGTGACCACAAGTGACAAAGTTTACTTGCGAGTGGTCTTTACCTTTGCCATGGTTGTGCGCGGCTGCAGTCTTCACAATCGACCTACGCCCTCAAGACAACTGATGTTGTCATCCCGACTACATACCTAGGCTGTACTGTCTAGACATTTGTCTGGTCTACCCCCTTTGACCTTGCTTGTTGGTAGTCACAAACCCTATAAATACGAACGGGTTTGTGACCATGTTGTCTTCGGATCGGGGGACATGAAGTAGCTCTGTCCGGAGGCCAGTCTTTTCTCTTCGTCCGTTCGCTGGCCTAAAATGGTCGGGTTGGCCGGGAAGATACGTACTAATCGTGGATATTTCGTAGTCAGTTGTTCAGAACCGTTGAACGTCGTTCCGTTATCGACCTTTTCACCAACCGTTATTCTGTTGTCTGCTTAGGCACCCGTAGGCCGTATACCTCATGATTCAACAACTTTATGGGCAACTAACTGGACTGCCACATAGATCCACTGGGGGAGACTGCACTCCATCGACCGGGTCGTTAGCAATTCTCTTGGAAATTTATCAACGCTTATGTACAGTGCCATACTACTGACGTTGATCCTCTCATCTTCTTTGGATTTGTGCTGAACGTAATGATCGCGGATTGCTGGACAACACAACAACTTTGTGCACACACAGAAAGGCCACATGAATTAATCAAATGTGATTACGTTCGGCCTTACTAGACGACGTTTTCGCAACTCTCCCTCGGCAGTTCCTACACATTATCGCTCCATCAATCTCACTGCCGCGATTGAAACACGACGTTTCCCATCACATCACCATCGGAAGTCCACCTACCGTCGCACGCAGCATGCGGTTTCTTTCACAGATATTCAAAATAGTCAAAACCGTATTGAGGGATATCTTACGGTTGGGCGTTGTTCGGCCTTCCGCTACTGTGCGGGCTTCACCCTCGCATTTGCTGCCTAACACCTGACCCGGCTACCGGCGTCCGCTTGGTGATTACCGCGATTTAAAAAACACTATAATTTTCGGCAGGTACCCACTTCCCCACACTTACGATTTATCCACCGGTCTGCACGGTATGGCCGTCTTCTTGACGCTTGAATTAGTTTCGGCATAACAGAAGATCCCCACGGCTCCAGAGAACGTGGTGAAGAGAGGTATGACCACTCCATATAAACTGGATGAATTTGTCTACATACAGTTTGGTTTTGCGAAATGCAGCTCGGACCTTACATGGATCAAGTCATCGGTGGTGTGTACTTTGCGGTTGTCCATATAGACGACATTCTCATAACAGGCAGGATGCGCAGCAGCACGCGTCACACGTACGTGAAAATTTTGAACGTTTCCATCAGCACGGTATAACCCGAAATCCGACGAAGTGTGTTTTTGTCTTGGACCCCACAGATTATTTTGGTCACCGCATCACCCCTGAGAGCACTGAGCAACTACCAGCGGAAATTGCTGCGTTCAACGATAATCACCCTAAACATTCTCGGTAAAGCCCCCGGCGGTTTGTTAATTATTACTGTCCTCTTGTCCCGCTACACTGTTCAGAGTTGTTGAGACCTCTCGATTGGCAACATCCGTTCCGGATAAACCTATCCCAGTGAACGAATCGAAAAGACGACTGCGCTTAGCTACCACAACAGCTGGTTTGCGCTGCACTACTTATTCCATCTACACACCACATGTCCAGTGTAAAGCCGAAGGAAGAAAGCCTGTAGATACGTGAGGCCTTTGTGTCCAGCCGGCTATTGCTGGTTAGCCAACTGAATGACTAGCACAATAAGAAATCCATCATATATATATTAGAAAATGAACAAAGAAAGAGAGACTGCGATGACAAAATTGAAACTACCAAGAAAGATATGTGAAATGTAATAAAAGAGGCATTTACGTATGAGTGCAGGTTGGTGCACTCTAGAGAAAATAAGAATGAAAAGTGAAATCCGAAGTCGGACTATGAAAAGAACAGGGAAACCACTCATCATACAATACACCAACAGAGCAGAAGAAAAAATGGGTAGAATACTGCAACCACCCAAGTTTCCGGAAATAAGAGTGGACTAGTTGTCAACCGACCATGGTCTCGGTCCATGCACTCATCATCAGAGAAAGAACGGGTGTACTGATGTGATCTACTTGTGCCTAACGTACTCGTCCTGTTTTAGCCGACGGTGCACCATGAATGCGCTGGTGACCTGATAATCCAAGGCGGCCGGCGCATTCTCGGCCATATACATCGCAACGCCATACAGTCATGTCATCACGATGAATGGCAACGATCGGCCCCTTTCTTACCGCTGGCTTACGCTTCCGGTAGTGCAATAATTGCTCTTTGAACTCATGGACGCCCGACCGGAGCATATTCCCCTAGACTGACCGGTTCAATGCTCAGTCTTTTGAACACCTAAAATCAATGCTAACACGCGAAGGACTCATCCGGATGACATCTTAGTATCTCTATTCTTGATCACCATATTTCAGTTGTCGGTAAAGCAGCTGTTTTGAAATAAGGTCATCACTTTTGCGACGGAGTGCCTAGCCAACGAAGTTGGTTCAACATCAACATGCCTTTCATTCTGTCCTTGTCAACTCGCCACATTACCTCAGTGTTCAGAACCATACTCGACCGCCGACTACCGAAGCCGTATCTCAGACAATGCAAGTGGAAACGGCTCAGATAGCGCACGCTTCGGTGGTACATTGTCTACGCTTCACTGCCGTACGGCAATATAGACGCACCTTTTGGGGGTAGACACACAGTTTAGTGACCCTCTTCAGACTGTGGTTTTTCAGACACGTCTATCAAGACGACCGAAGGCAGCACTAGCTTTTGCCACAGAAGGTCGCAACTCGCGGTCCGTGAGCAAATTTGCTGACGAATTGTCACCCAAGTAGTATAAGTCTGCGTAGCTGCTGAAAAAAAACTCCCTACCCGTGTTGACATCCGTTCAAAACTTGGACGCCGCGGTCGCAAAAGCCGTAGTCAGTCGCTGTAACTCGTCTTCACTGTGTGTGAACAGCGCGCTGTTGTCTGCAACCAGAAGGACACACATTTTTGAGATAGGTAGCCCGGATGGGGTGCCCAAAGGTTTAATATTAAATTGACGCCCATCTGTCAGTTGATCACCCTCGGTGCCGTTATCCCCTGGGTCATGAACAGCAACGGTTAGCATGGCAATCAAATAAAACGAAATTGTGCTTTGGCAAAGACACAACCCTTTTTCACACCAGTGACTACCTCGAACCCATCAGAGGCAGATCCACGCGGTGACACCCTCATCTTAATGCCCATATGCAACATCGTCAGCAAATTGACAAACTTGCCCGGACATTCACACCCACTTAGCACCGTCCACAACGCTTCACGGCTCACGAAATCAAACGGCTTGGTGAAGTCTAGGAAGAGCGCATAAGTAGGCTGGTTGAGTTCCCGGCATTTCTTCCGAAGCTGTCGAGAGCTGAACACCGAGTGGATCGCACTCCCACTCGCTCGGAACATTAACGTTCGAAAGGTCGCGCCTAGTCGTTTCGGAATGATTCTTGCAGGCGCCTTCACAGTACAGTTTGACAAGCTAGTGCATAGGTAGCTGTCGGCGCATGGCATGTCATCCTTGCTTTGAATCAGTGAACGACAGTAGCATCTTTGAAGTCTTGTAGTACTATTCCCCGCTATCTGACGGAGCAAACAAGTCGGAGCAGAGCGCGGTCCACTGGCGGCCCATCACCCTTCAGCATTACATACAGCATTCCATCCTCATCCGCAGGCTTTCTATTGCGCAGCTGTCTAATTGCTGTTTGCACATTGGACAAATATGGGGCAACAACAAGTAAAGGTTTGATGACCTGTTGCGGCAGGCTGTTCACTGTCATTCGGTCGATGGTAACCGGACGATTTAGTAAGTTACCAAGGTGTTCGCGCAGGATTATCATGATGTCCTCTAGTTGAGTGAACGAACCGCATGTGTCCACATCACCCAATGCCAGATTGAATGGATGGACGAAATATCGTGTGAAACAAATGGTACAGCTGTTGTGTTGTCGGCAATCGTCATAGCCCCCCCGCGCGCTCACCATTCTTCCTTTAACAATCATTCTTGATTCCGCGATCACGTTCGGCCAGCTGACAACGATTACTCCCGAATGTTGCTCCCTTTCCTCCAGTGTCCGGGCCCATTGTGGAAGTGCCAAATTCTGCATTGTTCTCTTCTAGCAAACTGGGGGTAGTCGAATTTTCGTCCCTCAACAAGTTTAGACGTTCCCAGCGCTGAATGCTGACCACCCCGGTGGCTGTTGCCGTGATCTGTCACCTCATCTGTTGTCACAATCCCTCGGGTTGGTGGATACGAAAGCGTTTCTCAGACAAACGGCAACTGCACGGTGGAAAGCCGTTTCCGCCCCTAAGTTCTCTAGTCGTTTGACAGACCACGTCTGTCTTTGTCTCCATGATCTACAATAAAAGGCTTGCAAATATAGATGGATAATTCGGTCGCGACCAGCTTACGATCTGTGTGAAATTCGACTCCGCGCTTTGCTCACGTGATGTTACATCATCCATATTGCGTTGTCGAAAAATTATGTAATATAACGAACGCTGGTGGCTGCCTCGTAGGTGAGTCCACGACGTGAGTTCGCTTGTATCCATCTGGAATCAGGTGTTTGTGATGGCCAGCTCATGAGTGACACATCTGTAGGGCAGATGACGGCCCTCAATGACTTAACCTATGCTGTTCAGTCAGACGACTCCGACTAGACTACGGAGTCGCATCTAACTGGAACGCTGAAGTAATCCAGATCAAACAGTTAGTTTAACCACCGGCGCCGACCGGAATGGGAAAAACGGAGGATTATGCAGCTGGTTCAATGTGTCAGCGGTGTGGTACAGACGAACCATAAACACTAAGAAACTTCGTACGCTTACCTCGACCGAGATCGCAGACTCATAGGCAGGACTGGAGGGTTAACACCTTGCGGTTCACCTAAATACTTCGTCTTACACATTTGAAAAGAATAACCCCAAACATTTTATTTCCACTTACAGCTAACACTGCATTTCTTGCAGCCACGGATGCTTGTTCGCAGGTAACGGTCATGACACACATGCGTGTCGGCGAAGGTTCGGCCGTCAGTTTGCAGACCGATGCACCCCAGTCAGCTGTGGGGCAGTTCTTCAACAGTTGTAAACGTGTTATAACAACATTGGTCGCGAATGGCTAACTATCCTTCTTGCCATTGGGCGCTTTTTCTCATGTACTGCATGGCAGATGTTTCAAGGTTCGTACAGATCACTTTTGCCAAGGTCAAATCTGACCACTATTTTTTGACGGAATTTCGACAGTTTGGTCACACCTCCCAGTTTGCGAAATATATCTGGTGCATCGCGGTGGTTTAAAGCACCGTTGCCGACGCCTTATCCAGAGTTACCTCAAGTGATATGCACCGAAATGACGCTGTCAATTCGAAGGAAGTAGCACGAGAACAATATAACGCTCCGGAAATGCAGCAGCTCCGTACGCCTCCAATCAAACCTCAGCAGTTGTCCATAGCCAAGTGTGGAGATGCAATCATATGCGATACGACGACAATCAGCTCTCGTCTATTTGTGTTAATGAACTTCATACGCTCTGTTTTCAACGACCAACATCACATATCTCGTTCCAGCGTTCGTACGGCCAAGTTGATTGTAGACAGGTTTGATGACAGAATACGAATAAACACATTCGAAGATGAGCTAAAACATACCATGATTGCCAACACAAAAGTTCCACTGCCATACCATCACCGCCCCCGGTATGTTCAATGACCCCCTTGCTAGCACACGTTAGGGATGAATTACAGCATACTCGGGATGAATTACGCTTGACAGTTGATTAGTGTGAGATTTAGGGATGAATTACGTCAATCTTAGAATAAATTACGCCCGCATTTTTATGGCCAATGAGAAGTGAACGTTGTAGTGACTTGGAGACACCCCCGGTCTGCCTGCTGTACGATGTGTAAACTCCTTCCTAAAATCCTAGCTCACATCGTACATAAGATCTTAAGGATCTTTGCCTGTTGTCTGCCTGATGCATGCGATCGCGTTTGTTTGTTTGCGTGCTTGTCGGCCTATGCGTGTCATTTGCACCATACACTTTTTCCGGCTTGCTCGCGCGCTCGGCGATCGGATCCTTAACCTCCCTAGCTATTTCGCGTATCGGTGTCGTCTAGCGCTGATCGAGACCACTTGTAATTATCGCATAATATATTTGCGGTCTTCGCAATTATTTGTATTTTTATTTCGCATCTGGTATTTCTGCGTACACCTGAGGAAACGCTAATTTAGTGCACGTACGCACTAAACCGTGAATGAAGGTTAAGAAAATGCAGATAGAAGGCTATAGACGTCATAAATGGACTAAATAAATGCGACTGTATAACTATCTCAAGGTGGATTTCTAACACATAAGAAATCATCCATTGTACATATAAGTGTTTTTGTTTGGCTGAACTATAATACGCAGTGCGTTCAGTTTCGCCATCTTCAATTTTCATTTGGTTTCTGTTGTGAGATCTCTGCTTCCGTTGCCATTTCTTTGTCCTATTTAAAGATGTCTGACCATGAGCAGTCACAAGATAACGTGAGTTTATGTTAACTAATACATTTTACTCTCAGAGTCGTATGGAATTACTAGTCAGTCGATCCACTATTTATCGTCGTGTTTGCCGTGCAGTGGAACATTTCCGTGCCAGCATTTCCACCGCTGGATAAGAGTTTACTGAGTGCCATGCACCCGGTTTGACAAAAAGTGCTTGTAATGCTTCCTTCATATAACTGACAATGTAAGATGTTCCGGAACAGGCAGGAGATCAGTCTGAATGGTTACAACACGCCCCCGATGATGAGGATACGGAGTATATGTTGTCAAACAACCTTATCGACCGGCTTCGAGATTGGGTTGTTTCAAGTAATGCTCCCAGAGTTCATGTCAGTCGGCTGTTACAAATTCTGAGAGAACGACTGCCTCAACTGCCGTCAGATGCGAGAACACATATGGAAACTCCAAGGACGTTGATGATACGAGATGCGTATCCCCGTGAGTATGCACATTTCGGACTGGTTAATGGCATTACACAAGTGTTACCATATCGCCAGGTGCGTGACGTTGACAACATTGCAGTACACCCGAATACTGAGGGAGTATCACTGAATAAATCGGGAAGGTTCGCTTTGTGGTCCACTTTATGCAGATTATGCGAGCCATTTGTGTCCCATTCTTTCACTGCTGGCATCTACGGTTGAAACGGTAAACCAGAGGACGTTAACTGTTACATCCTTGAGACAATCAATGAACTGCATTACGTGTTATCTGCTGGCATACTGTTTACTGGGGGCAATGTAAGCGTTAACTTGAAGGCTGTCATCTGCGATAGACCAGTTCGTGCGTTTGTTAAACGAACACGCAGCCATGGCGCCTATTACGGGTGTGATAAATGTCACCAAAAAGGATTGTATTCCAATGGCAATGTTACGTTCACTATAAACTCCGCTTCCGCAGGAACCGGTGCTACTTTCCGCACCTCACTCCCAGGGATACCCTCTCCGTTCACTCCCCTCCCCATTGATACGTTACACTGCTTTCCCATAAACTACATGCATTTCGTGTGTTTGGGCGTGGTCCGTCGGTTGATCAGCAACTGAATCTCTGGGTGCTTTCCTCTGAACGCTCCCATAAGTTGCCTTATGATCAATCGGGCCCGATGCACGTTCCAGTCATGACAGTGTTGACATAGCCGGGCTGTTGCCATATGCAAAAGGTTATCGGTATATCTTAACAGATGGCCGACGGAAATAACTCACATCAACACGGATCAAAAGACGTCATGTGAACGTTCACGGATAGATGGATCACAAACTATGGCGTTTCAGCGAACACAACTACTGATAGAGACACACGGTTTCAATAAACGCTATCCAAGGGCGTTAGTCAAGCTGTTCGGAACCGATCGAACCAAAGCAGCCGCATACCATCCGGCAGAAAAGTGGGTTAGTCCAGCGCTTCCATCGTCAGCTAAGGGCCGTTTTAAAAACCCTGCTAGATCCTCAACAGTTGACTGATCATTCACGTCCTCCCATGCTGTGACTTCCGTCGAGTATCAAGGCAGGCGCCAGTTACACGATCGCAGAATCAGCTTTTGGTGGGACACTTCGCCTCTCTACTGAACTGTTCTATACTTCGGAAGCAGGTCAAAGTAATTCTGATGCTACCACTTTCGTGCTACAGGTGAAGTTATTCAGGGGAAAATCCGACCTCAACCTACCAGATCAGACAAAACAAATGTATAAACACCAGTCTGTACTTTTGTGACATTGTTCCAGTCCGTGCTGACGTCGTTAATGCCCATCCATAAACCATATTCCTGACCATTCCATGTGAATAAGCTATTAGCGAAGTTCGTTGTGATCGATTGAAATGGATCCCACAATAGAGTGGGCATCAAAACACTCAAGGTTGTGTATGCTGAGCCCAACCTAGGCCCACAGGCCGCTGTAGAGTTTTCATTATTTTTATTTCATTTTGCTAACATCGCGTAACTGCTGCATCAAACCACATTGTACATTTTTGTTTGACTTGAGTAAACAACAACAACACAACGCGATTTCGAATAAACTCTGCTACACGCGCTTACTAATTCTTCCTGCAATGCCGGTGGTTGCTATCCAGTTCAAAACATCCTATTTGTTGGATTAACTTTCAGCTCGGTTACTTCGCATCCTTAGCTACGCTTGGAA
>LUCH01006810.1:11829-31429 GCA_013368495.1 Paragonimus heterotremus
ATCTTGGATTGCCTATTAGCTTCCGTTTATTTCCACGTGTCTTGATGTAAGACCGATACTGTCTGCATCGTTAGTTTCTTATTCGACCAATTTAAAATTTGAATTTCGTTTGTTTGTTTTTTACTAATGATGGCCCATTCGAACATGACTGGTTCTGTGTGCTATTCCCATTCCAGCTGATGACTCATTCCTATTTTACGCTTATTTACATTGATTGATGTATGCTAATTTATCACAGTCCGTGTATCGTAACCAAAGAGATCGGTCGAAATGTCTCTGCAGAGCATATCTTATGTAATTCTACTTGTGTGCTCTAAATGTATCTGGGCACATAACTGTTTTAAATTGCGAAATCGTCTGGAGGAGTGTTGTCGGTTCTGATATGAACCACCTGTGAGAACAGAAGGATATGGGAGGTCCAGATCATGTGGACGACTGGACCCGTATGGTCAGGTAGTGCGTCCCAGAAAGCCCTCCGTCGAAATCAGATGTGACCCTGGAGCTTAAGTTATTAAAACGCAACAAGGTTCCTGGATAAGATCTTCTCTCCCTCCAGTGCAGTCCCAAATCTTGACAAACAATGCCCGGATGTTTCCGCATAAAAATGCCTTTAATACCTCTTTGGCCCATTCGGATAGATAACTCTCACGGTCCTTACGTAAACCTTTCGTAAATTTGAGTTTCAGTTCACGACGGTCTTCGTCGTATTCGAAGTAAGGGGGGATCAGTCGGCGTTTGTTCATAAGTTCTGGTGCATTAGCAGAAATCCACTTCCGTCGTATCTGCGGTGCCTTTTTGGAACAGACTCCTTCGCAAGAGGCAAGCATAGCTGTTGATACTTCTGCCCGACGCTTGTTTGGGTCGCTCTACTGTTGCATTCCGGGCAGGCTAATTGCCAATGCCATTTGATGGGCGTTTCGTATATCCAAGTGTACTTAAGTCCCGAGTGAATACTTTGTTTGCGAGAAGGTGATCTCTGGACACACGACCAATCCACACAGGCACGAACAATGGTATCACCTGACTCAAGATGGTCATTCCAAAATGTTTAGTCGAATGGCTGACAACAAAACTATCAATTTGCATTGATGGTCGTGTTTCACACAGTGGTCTCCACGTGACGCGTTACCATCGTTTGTGTTAAAACCTGTAACTCGATAGACGGAGTCCGTAAGATGCGAAGAATTGTGATAGTGTGTCACCTTTTCCAGTGCGTCGTACATAGACATCAAACATATCACCTAGCCTGTACCACAATACAGCATGCACACAAGCATAAAACATGAACGGCCTTGAGTTTGACCGAATTGTACCGTACTTTGAGCCACCGTTCGTTACAAAAAAGAGGAGGAGTATTCAGATGGAAGTTATTCAAAAACAGAAAAATATTAGATAGAAGAACCAGTTACAGTGCACGTGCAGGCACATAGGTTGTCGGGAAATGTTGAGATGCAGGGCATCGCTTCAGTCAAGGGTCTGTTTCAGTGCCAAACATCCACCCGTGATTCTCCACGCGCAAGATGAGTGGTGATTTTATCGCCACCTCGTGCGAATCACGGGAGTGGGCAAAGCCATATGCAGCCACACAACTTACTACTCAAATTCTGAGTAATGCACTATAAACTTGGTTAGAGAACCATATGTTCAACATATGACAGAACGGATTAGCCAACAAAATAGTGAGATGGTAACTTTGTGTGTGGACATGAATGAACACGCAAAGCTGGAGGCGGATACCGCTTTGTGAATATCAGAAAATGGAGAGTGGATTAGAAAAGCTACCACAGGAGCGGAATGGTTGAGCAATAGGACAATTTCATCCAAGTGGCTATTATCGTTGTGGATAACTGTCAGTGAAGTATGGACAGCATCCTCATGAATGACACCCTATCAGGTCGTTCAAATATGGACAGCGAAGAGTTTGAGTCAGCAAAATTTGGGACCCTAATTATGACCTGCAGGTAGGCAGTGAATACGACTTTATTTACGGTAAACAGCTGGCGAGCTAGGTGGCAAAAAAATACTACCTTATAAAGAAGTTGGCCAAAATCAAACTGGTATTTGCAACCCTGCTAGTTCTAAGGCAGTAGTATCTAGTATTAGTTGCATTAGCGGATCAGTAAGCCATTGCATCCCGAAAACTACCGTACACTCTGTCGTTTATGAACCAGAATCAAGGAGAGGCCAATTGATCCCCTTTGGTTACCGAATGGTAGGGAACATTGCAGTATCCTGGTGAAATGAACTGATTCCACAACTAATGCATCAAAAAGGAAACCATAAACCACGTTGTTTCAAGGGTAAATAAACAATACTGATTAGTGTGAACACTCACAAACAGTACGCAGTTCCAGACTGGAGCTCAAGTCCTGACCACTGCATACCAACAATGTGGCCAAATTGACACCCAGATATTCATTTGGCACCGATTTGAATCCATTTCTATAGCTTTCAATTGCCAATTGAAGGGCTTCTTCATCCTTGTACTGAGACTCGAGAAACCGATCTTTATGAATACGACCCAAAAGACCGTACATATCGGCTGAAGGATTTTTGGAAGTTTTCAACAACTGGAGGTACAGGGCAAATAAAATGAACAGTTGCGATGACCAGGTAATATCGGGCGGAGATTTCATTGCTAATGATGACACGTTACTCCAAAATGGAACAAAAAAAGTCCCAGATTTCAAAACAAACCACCATTAGAAAAAGTCGGCTACAATAACCAAAAGCACGCCAAAACGGAAAAAAACAGGTAACATTTAGAACTAGTTAGCCAGTGAACATTACAAGAGGAAGTGTTTTGTGAGCAAAAAAATATACATGTAAAAAAGCAGTACAACGGAAGATGGAGCAGGTTTTTAATCAATAGTAGCTTGCGAATTACTTAGCAGCAAAAACCATGCAGTTGATTGGAAAACTTTTCGCTACTCGATCCATGTGGAATCTGTTCGTATGACTAACTACCCCTGTTGCTTATCAGTCACGTTCAGTTGAAAATTGTATGATTAAGTCTGTGCATGACTAAGTGACATACAGAGATTTACTTCGTTTTTCACTGAAATCGGTCTTCACTCAAAAGCAATATGAACTACCTACTAAGAACACAGAGAAGCATGGAACTTGAGATGGTGGCAGCTTTGAGCGATCAGTTTGTCAGCCGCAAGCTTTTATGGTATCGTACGGCTCGGAGTTGTGGACAAAATGTCCGTATGAAACCGAGATGGTCACTTCCTTTCTGCGCTATTCTGTTTCGGCAAACGAATACATGACAGGCGTAGATGGTCAAACAGCCGTTAACAAAGAACTTCGGGTCATTTATTTGTTAACAGCTAAGTTCTGCATAAACCAACCACCTTTTCAGCTAACGGCCAGTAGTGTCGTATAGAGGAAATGAGTTCTAAACAACTTCGCCAAAATCCCAGCGTCACAGTGGAAATATAGCGTAAAAGAAGAAAATCAAGTAACGAACACAAGTAGGGGAATCACCTAGGCGGGAGCATTTAACAATACCAATTGAGCTGCTTAACAGCCAAACGCTGACGATTGACCACGGGTAAATATGGGTTCACAAAATTGACAACGTAAAAAAATAAACCAAGACTTGCCTCAGTTATTTTTTGCAAGGCTTTTTCACGATCACCTTTTAATCGACGACCATTAAGTGCAAATGCATAATAGTAAGTGAACACATCACTATCAACAGAGGCAGAGGGAATGCGAAGAGAGCGTACATCGTCGATCAGTTTGACCATGGACTTATAATCCTGCAAAAGGTGTGATGAACAGGATAGGGAGATAACCGAAAGAGAGATAGGGAGAAGAACAACGTCATCTCTGAGTAGTCCAGATATGTAATGACGTAGGTAACACAAAAAATAGTACAATCTGATGCAAAATATGTGTTTAACGTCCACAAGCGAACCGTCAGTCTCCCATTCGAAATAGTAATTCAGGCACATTGTGTCATTCAGGTTTGAATGAGTAACGGTTAGCAAGACGGACGATGTCCCAATTGCAATAATGCAGACAAATTTTGTCGTTAAAACCTGCTCCCAACCTAACACTACATAATGATATTTCGATAACGGTGAACTTGAGAAAAACGTCCACAACAACAGTGTTGACGACAATACAGTGAAGGCAGATATTGGCATTCAACAATCACACGCAGCCATGGAAAGAACAACCTTAGCTTATACAGAAGGAGCAAGAAAAGCATAAAACTTAAGTCATATGCACTTAATAGCTCTATCAAAAGCAACTGGTAAAAAGAAGCTTACGTTCTGAAAACGAACAACCGACCTGCAAAGAAAGCACGATGACTTTCCAGCGGTTTTTGTTTCTTCACTTTATTACATATCACTACTTTACAGACAACCTATAGGAAAGGAAAAACAACTAGGACGAGACAATAGCTGGCGCAACTAGGCTGTAGACGGCCAAGTACACACATAGTCAATTCCAGTGTACTGAACATCAGTATCAAATCCTTATGTATGGTGTTATGATGACCATCCTAAAACCAATCTATGATCGGCTCTATTCTTGATTGGACATACCAAGTAGTCGGAGCAGGATTTGAATTGCAAATCTCCATCGTACTGATCCCCTAGACCAAGTACGTTCTCTATGAACACGGTTTGTGATAAACCGGGGAAGTGATGCGTATTAGCACATAACTTGTTCCAGGATCGTCTAGACTATCTCCGCTTAGCGAGTCCAAACATGAAAAAGTCGGTTTAAAAATAGGCATCAAGGAATGTGCATATGACAGCAAATTCAAACCCTTGTGACCGAGGGCAGTACAAACTGACAATAAAAGGTGAGCTATGCTCAACTCGATGAACGGGATGCTCAAAAACCACAAACTGAACAAAACTCACTTCACATTCCCGATAAGACAGAAGCATATTGAGCAATATTTCTGGCGAGAGTAGTTCGGGATCGTCCAGGCGTCTACGCATAGCGCGAAGTCGCTAAACAAGATAACAAATCGGGCAAACGTTAGGTCCGCATCTGTTGAAAGGATAACATATTCTATTACAGAGGTTTTCACAGTTTTGTCAATTCACTAAAAAATCTTTCTGAATACTTTTATAAACAGCATAAACCAATGGATATGACTATTGAAAATACCACCACAAGTACGGTTTCGTTATCATACTAAACGCCACTGTTTCAAGCATCCGTTTAACGTACGGAATAACAGATTAGTGCAGCCTGGAAAAACGGATTCTCTGAGGAGCAAGCCTAGCCATAGTTTGTGTATTGATAGACCAGTTGTTCGGGTGAGATGGAAAACCTTGTGAGAGCTACCAGTGGCAGTGGTCTGTTACATTTAGATGGCACATTGCGTCCACCACTCCCCACAATCCTGTCGTAGTTGTTTCCGCAGCTCCAGGCGAGTAGCCCTGAGAGTCGAGTCATACTCACTGTTGGATGGAATATTCCAACAAATGTCGGGAAGTTCCAGTGATCGCATAACGACTCATCGATTGGCAGTAAGACAAGCAGTAGTACCACCCGAGGAAGTATCGCACTGATGCACTGCATGCCGTATATGTATCCAATGTGCTTCAATGTTGTTTGGTGGATAGGAACCTAGACTACAGTCATGTGCAAACAGGTAAGCATAAAGCGTCTATGACACCGCTAGTCTAGATACGACAAATTGTGGTTTGCGACGAATTGGCCTCCCATCAAAGCGGATAGTGAATTTGACGCATAGAATATATGATCGGAATCCACACATGTGGTGAAGGTTCACTGACTTCTAACAGGGGACAGAGATTGTTCAATTGGACGTTGGAGAATAGTCAAGAGAACCGTCAGACCTAGTAATTCGATCAGTCTGTCGATACAGACCACAAAAGTGCTGTTTGTGTCATGCCTGTATAGGCCTTTAGAGACAATAATTAAGATGTTGGCAAAAACGCCTTCAACGATATGCCTTTCGATCACCCGAAAGGAAGTGGACACTCGAACATCGAACAGCTTAGTGGTGAACACAGGAACAACTTGGTTCCCTTACCACAGAAAAGAGGCGACGGAGTGATAGGCGCGACATCTTGGTTGGACTCACAGATGACGGTATTCGGCCGATGCAATTATGAACACCTCACAGACTCTACAAATAAGGCACGCATTTCAACGTAAAATATAGCAGCGCGTCACATGTAGATCGCTCTGTGTAATGCAATGATGTACGCAAAGTGGCCACATTGTCATCAGCTATCAGCGTTGTCACTCAAGTAAAGGTTGTCGTTCATTTTGGAGTAACCACCTTTATCCGGACCATGAGGTTGTCAATATCTGTTTTATTTTGTTGTCTGTTCGGAGATAGTATTCTTGTGCATGCAGAAGTCGAAGTTGATCGACTAGGTTGTGTGAAATGCCTATCAAACAGCATTGACATTTGATTTGTCCAATTAACAACAGTGACATGATTCAAATGAGCAACGGGAAGTCATAAGAGCCTGCTGCGAGTAGATCTGTTCCGAAGAAACACCGCAAATACAGATTCAGTGGAAATCCATCGATCAGGCAGCACTGATAAACGAACGTAAAATGACCCCCTCCGACTTCGAATGCGACAAAGACCGTCGTGATCTGAGACGCAAACTCACGAAGAGTCTGCGTAAGAACCCTCAGGGTTACTCCTTTGAAACAGCGAAAGTGATAGAAAAGGTATTTTTAGTGAGAAATATCCAGGTGGTGCTTTCGGAAATTCGTGGTTGTACTGGCCGTCGACACGGTGTTGATGAAACTACACCTGAGAAAGACGATCAATGAATCTACAGCTTGACGCGGTGACTTAACTGTGGGAAACAGGTTAACTCATCTAGACCAGCGATTTTCTGTCGTAAACCGAAATGGCTTCGATTCTTAAACTGATTCAGCACAATAGATTTTTGAGTATGGGTCTATCTTCCTCAGCTTTTCACAAGTATATATATATATATATATATATATATATATATATATATATAAAGCTAAGAGAAAAGATCCGTGCCTGGAGGTCAACTGTGCTTCACTAAGTTCTGAAACCACTTTGAATTTCGACAGAGGATCGCCTTTGTCACCTTCAAGTGAATGAGCTGGCTATGACGGTCGATCATGTGACAATCCGGCACTCTAAGACAAACCGTGCATAAGATGAACGGGTGATTAAAACAAGAAAAACATAGACATACCAAGATCGCGAGAGACGGAAAACATTTCACCAGCGTCACACTGTAAGCCACATTACCACCGTTGTTTCCACATAAGATTCGTTATTTTTTCGCTTACTAAATGGTTTGACAGGTTAAGCGCTAGTGAGTTTACGGGAAATGTCGTGATAACACTTCGGTGTACAAAATCGCTGAAGAATTTTTCTATCAAGAATTTCACAATCCCAAATGACGCACTACTGCGGGGACTGACAAAACAGTTTTAACCAAGCATCGCTTACCTCCCGAAGCTGCTCGCCTTTCAGGTTTTCACGATCACTCCGCAAGTCGGCCAAAAATTTGTCCTTCATTGGAGCTCTAAGACGAATCACAAACACTCAATAGAACCCTTCGTAAATACACAAAAAGCGCACGTTGTAAAATTGAACTTGAAATGATTTTAAGCTAAAATGAAAGGGATTTCTAGTTAAACACTGGAATCATACAATTGTGGAGAAGTTTTACAGAGAGTTTAAGTTCTGTCATTTTTAATATTTATCTAGGCGCGTACGCCAATACATAACTGATTGTGGTAAAAATATGTACAATGCTCCTTGGTCATTATGTCTCGTTTGATTCTTACTCGTTTTATACAAAGGTAATAATCGTCCAAATACGACTCCCGTTAAACCTTTAACATTCTCATTCAGTATCCGCCGCCCCCCAGAAAGTAGCTCTCTCGATATGAAATCGTTTGTAAAGTTTAAGTTCATTATCCTCTCAGAAATCAGTTGTACCAGTTTACCGCTGTCGAACTAATCGGGTAGTCTTTCAATTCTCCACGGTATCATAAGCATTTCTGTCCTCTACACAAGCAAAAGACAGGGAGTGTAGCGAAGAAACGAAATGCTGTCTGAATGTACCGATATCCCACACGCGCAACAAGGGCGCCATCAAGTGGACATGGAACGGACATACCAGACTGGCAGTTTGCTCAAAACTTGATATCTCTGTTGAATTGTCTTTTATCGGTAAATGTGCAAACTATTTCTATGGTTTGGGGTTTACTCTTTGGCCCGTTGAAAAAGAGTTGATTGGACTGCAACTTGCAGACGTTCTTCTCAAAGCTTACTTTCAAAGAGTGAATCACTATTCTACGCAAGTCTATGTTGGCCGGATTTCGAGATAATTACCGTGGTCATCCTATTCTACGACTTCAATGAAGACTTTTAAACTATCAGCACTATACTCAAGAGCAATGCCTTCTAAGATATGAAGAAACCAAACGTACTGAACCAAATGCGCAAGCTGAGATGGAGGCAAAAGGACCATGCAAACTGTAAGAAAGGTGAGGATGAGATGCAATCATCGGACACCTCCGAAGCGTCCTATCTGTAAGATAGACCACACAATCAGCAGCAATACTGACATGCATTTTCGAACGTTTTGACTCAAGTGTCCTGGCATATATCGATAATCTTAGTGCATCGCTCAAAAGGGTGTATATTTCATTTTCACTCAAAATGAAACAAAAATAACACTGAAAGACCTTTCGTGAAAATTCGCGGAAAAATAAACGTGACGGAGAACAAACCTTCTTTCGGCAAACGGAGGCTGTGCTAACTGTAGAGTTGTTTGGCGGATTTGTTGACTTAGAAGAAAACAAAGTGTGAAAAATCTAGCCTTTGGTTGGATTTGAACTAGTGACAGAAACACATGCCCGGACACGGCAAGTGCTCTACCACCTGAACTATAAAGCCAAGCCGATAACTCGGAAACTTTGCGTTTGGACTCAGTTACCTAACAATCTGATTGTATTAGATAGAATCCACAAAATGGCTTAAGACCGTCAAGCAGCATCTGATGGGCAGTTCATGCTGGAAATTGCCACTCTTAAGCATCCCGAACATTTCCCGTTGGTATAGAACTTGAAGCATCTGGGCATTCTGTCTCTGTCACTGATTCCAGCCCAGCTAACGCTTAGATTTGTCACAATCGAGTCTATTCTAACTGAGATTGCTAGTATTGCCCTATTTAAATTACTGAAGAAAAAATGTTTATTCTATGAATAGTTCGCACGATCCCGGTCCTAGCGCATGAGCTCATTATACCGTTGCTCTCGTACACCACCGTTTGGTTAAAGTGAAATACGAATTATGACAAGGGGAAATCATACAAGCACACATAAATGATGCAACTGGCGGAAAATTAGAAGCAAGTGTAAAACTGTTTTAATATTCATTGGATGTAGTGTAAAAACCAACTAAAGGCGCGAACGGTGAGAATCGATAGACCTCACTTAGGTATCAACTCATATACTTGACAAGATCGACCGAAGGACACCATCGTTCAGAGTTAGTAACCTGAACGATTGAAAAGAAAACGATTCATAGTTGTAACACAAAATGAAAACAACAGGGGTTCCTCTGTGATACTATCACATGAAACGAAACAAAAGCTTAAGTGGATCAGTTGCACAGATGTTACAACGGAACACAACAGAGAAGTCAGACAAAACACACCCGAAAAAAATTCTGTGTAGCAGATTTCACAAGGCTACTTACCTATCTCGACTTCTGGTTTCATGAATAACGGTATGTATTTCCTCCCACAAAGAATTTCGTCCCATACTCAGCTTGTCTCGCAGACTGTCATCCTCCCATATATCACTTTGAATGACAGATAGGTCCAGACTCACCAAAGTGCCGTTTTTTGTGGACGTATACGGGATTAGTTTCGTATTCTGTCCAATATGATTCTACAGACTGAGTAGTGATTGACACAAAACTTACTGCGACTTCCTCAGTTGTTTTTCCTGGAGGAAACATTACCAGAACGATATTGTCAAACAGCTTCATAGTCTCCCGGACGCTTAAAGTGTAAAGGAGTACACCCTGTTGTATCTGAGACAAAACCATAAATTGTAACCGAAGACAAAACTGACCTTGACACTCATATCCAGTATCAAAACATCCGAATTGTAGACCCGATCAAGAAAATCGGCTTTATTCTGTGCAACACCTTCGTAGGGCACGATGGTTAGCTCGGCGTTCGCACTATCAACGTGAATATAATATATCACGAACCTACCGCTCACATGCTAATTTAACTTCTTCGACAGATTTTTTACGCAGTTCATTGCCTGGGGTATTGGCAACATTATCGTCCACAATCAACGCCACAATCATTTAACAAACGTGCAAAAGGACACCACTAAAAGTAATCCAACACGAAAGTGAAATAGTGCAAACCACATGGAATGCAGCAGAAGCATAAATAAGACCAATATTTTGCTCAACTCACATACAGACATGAGCACGGACGGCTACGAGCCCGATCAGATTGTTCTGTCGCTCGAACCACCGCTTGCCAAAACAGTGGTGAGGGACATTGTCAAAAGGGAAAGAAACAAGCCATTAAAATAAGAACAGAAGAATTAGCGATGGTGTGGATGCAAGCAAGGCATTGAATCCAGCAAAATACCGTACAGGAAAGTATTAATAGCAAGCGAGTCTGATGATCGCCGAATCCTAGTTAAAATATAGGAACGGATTCTCGATTTTCCTATCAATGATGGCACGGAGTAAAGTGCAGAAACAGTACGACGACGTCATTACACGACAGACCTCAGTTGTTTTACCCGATTGTCACGAACAAGTCGTCTAGTAGATGTAATAATCATCAAGTCACCATGGACAACAATCGATTTCATCTGTTTCTCAATTGATTTTGCATGGACAAACGTTACATCATCTACTCTCTGTCAATTGTTTGCAATATTTAGAATGCCTTCATGTATCTATTTAGGCGGAGATTCTTCAGTCACGACGATCGAGCTGAAAGAGATGTTATATTACAAAAGCAATGCTTCAAGTGAACAGCAAGACTTCTGACAATAAAACCAAAGGAAATTGTGCCTTATCACGCACCCCATTCCATTCGATCACTTTTATGCATATTCACTCGTGCCACATTCCACGAGTGGCCATTTTCTCACAAGCGGAGATCAACCTCAAGTGCTTCGTTTCCGATCCGATTAACGAACCGGGCTCTCTCCAATCTCGAAGTAAGACTCCATTGCTGAAAATTCGAGCTACTCCAGGACAACCAGCGATTTGTTAGAGTCCACCTACCCTGTGAGAAAGAAGACAATGCTTCTATCAGGCATCTAGTCCCGACTGATTATACCAGTTATTACAGACCCATAGAATTTTTTCACGATCTCGCCCTATTCTGGTTACCAATATAAACCAACGCAAAAACTGTCAACAAATCCGAAGAACTGAGTAAACCACAACTTCGAAACACCCTCGCCAAATTCCGACGAGAACGAACTCTGCCTGTTCGAGGAGTCAACGACGACAGGTCAACCAGCATGGAGGATCCGATGAACACTCCACTATGACTTCCGAAGGTGAGAGGTTTAGTCGCGAAAGGAGTACAACTACTTAGCTAGTCCACAATGACTCGCTTCAAATCAGTCACAAACACTGTACTTCTAACTCAGACGATTTACGTATTTCAAGTTGAACATCATCCACAAGTGATCGCAGCTGTCGCATTCCCATAGACTTTCCAGTCGGCCCCTTTTGAAAAGAAGCACTAGGCTAGAGTTTTGCTCTCATCAGAGCTCTTCAGTAGTACATATCCTCGCCATTGCCGGGACTAGAACTCCGGCCACGCTGTTCATGAGGCAACCGTGTTTACCACTGCGCCAATTACCTCACGTTAGTCACGACCGAATTATCATATGTGAACGCTCAACCACTTCCTATGGGAATACAACTGCGATCAATTGTGGGTGATATTCAACTTGAAATTGACCAAATCCCCGACTACTCATCAGTAAGCTTTACGTATTGTTTGTGAAATACTAAATCATTCGCCGAATCAGGTACGCTATCAGTCACTTGTTTGTCAACATAGGAGAGTGTTGTGAGTGATTACGTGATCATTACTACTTGCTTATTCATGTGTATATATCACTTCATTACAACCGTGCCACCATGATAAAACCGATAAAACCCAGTTACCATCAAAGCAATATCCTCCGACTAGTTGGCCAAAATTTATACAATGGAAGTTAATTACGAAAAATTATGTTAACATTCTGGGAGCAGTCTACCGTCGGGTATCAGGCCGGGTTAAGGCCCATGCCACTTTATCGACCGCCTTCTGCAACCGATAAGGGGTGCAGCAGAGTTGTTTAGACTCTCACTTTTTACGCAACTTTTCCGTGGATGAGATCCCAGAATGCATCCCAGTGGACAATGAAGGCTACGGAAATGTTGTTAGCTAATATACTTCGGAACGTGGGGTATATAGATGATGCAACTCCGATTTGTGAGGTATCTTGAGAGTCCACAACTTTTTAGGTTGGAGGCTTCCAGTTATCAGTCTAGTACGACTTACAGCTTTTAAGTGCAGGACTGGCAATAAATTGCATCCCCCTTCATTCTTTTTGCTGAGTCGTTGCGGGTAGTCGTGATGTTCATGCCTCCCGTGACCTCACCCATTTTGCCAGCTCGATGTGATGATCAAGCTTGCACACTGCATCGAACAACACGGCTGTGATGACAAAGTACTTCGCCCTACTCGGTACAACCCTTTGAACAGAGAAGTCAGAAACAAATTTGGCATAATATTTCCCTCGAAAACATTTCGCTGCATCGCACCAGGTACAAACTCCAATCTGTGGGTTTATACAACAAAGTTTAATGGACACTGTGAACTCAAACGACATCCATTTCGGATTGGCCTACTAGTGACCGAAGCCGAAGTACGCCTGCGCATGACTATCACCACGAATGGCTTGCGCTGCATCATTTGTGGTTTCACTCACACACTATGTATACAGTGTAGATCGGAATAAACAAGACCCGCAAGCATGTGAGTGAGGCCCTTGTGTCTGGTTAACCAATGCAGGTTAGCCAGTTGGTAGGCTATTAAGAAAATAGTATGGAAAATACATAGAGACTCCAACGGTAAGATCTAAACTGGAAAGAACTGTACCGAAAACATACGGTAACAAGTAGTTCACTATAAGAGTACATATTATTGTACTCAAGATAGGCAGTTAAGCATCAGTGAAAACCATTGATGTACTGTTGTCTATGGTGACGATGATAATGATGACTAGAGAAGATTGGGGGAAAAACAAAAATTTAAATTTAGGCAGAGAAGGAAACAAAACATCTATCACACAACGTGCCAACAACGCTTAAAAAGGGAAAGGTAGAAGGCCAAAGTGACCTACGTTTCTGAAAAGGTGAGTGGGTGAATTGCCAAACGATCGATCGTTGGTGGCTCTACTTGAGCCTAGTGTACTCGCTGTCTCTTCGCCGACGGTGTATTGAGAGTAGGTTGATGACCCAACAATCCGAGACGTCTTATTTGTGTTGATATCCAAACCAAATTTGGATGCCATAGTCGCGAAAGTCGCGGCCTATCGTTGAAGTTCATCTTCGTTATGTGCAAACGGCGCAATCACCCACGGGTAGAGGCACGCACACTGTCAAAGTAAGTAGCCGGCTTGGGTGCCGAAGCGTCGAATATTCTTCAGGCTGCCATCTGCGCGAAATTCAATTTCCACACCAACCTCAGAGTTCTGAAGAGCAACTATCAGTATTGTAGTCAAATATAAACCAAATAGGGTTGAAGTTTGGACGCAACCCTGATCCACATCAGTAACAATGTCACAGTCATCAGAGATCGATTTACACGAGAGCACCTTCGACTTCAGGCGGTTCTACGAGTCGTTTAAGGTTATTTCCGGTCCATTTGTCTAGTCTACCACAGCGGTGGTTGACGCGGACATCGGCTCATCGTTCACCAGCCAGAGGACATCAAGAAAGTATGGCGCAAACATTTTGGTAGTCTACTAAACCTACCGCTTAACATTGATTGGGTAACCGTGAACAGCCTGCGGCAACAGGCCCTCTAATCTTTAACTGATCTCACCCCGGGTTTGCCAGAGGTGCAGAGAACAAGTGGACAGCTGCCCAATGGAAAAGCAGCATGCGAGGATGAATTACCAAATGAAACACTGAAGAAGAGTGGACCGGTGTTGGAACGCGCCTCGCACCAGTTGGTTCATTCCATCTTGGATCAGAGAGCAGTCCCTAAGGATTTCAACGATGCCCTTATCGTACCGTTGTTCAAGGTTAAGAGTAGCAAGCGATTTCCCGACAGGGGCATTGGTCTGCTGAGCTGTGTAAGCGAGGTGCTTACAAGAATCCTTCTGAACCGACTCAATGCGGACGTTCTGGAGGTCAATATTCCCGAAGAACAGTGAAGCTTCCGGGTGAGCCGCAGTTCGATCGACATGATACTTGCTGCTTGATAAATTCAACCGAAGTGCCGGGAACACAACTAACTCCTGTATGCCCTCTTCGTGGACTTCACGAAGGTCTTTGAGTCCGTGAGCTGCGAGGTATTGTGGACGGTGCATGGCAAGTTTGAATGTCAGGTAAGTTGGTCAATTTGATTAGAACGCTGCATGTGGACATGAAAGCGAAGGCACGCTGCTGTGGATCAAACTCAGATGATTTGGGCATTGTCACGGGCGTGAAGCAGAGTTGTGTCCTAGCCTTAATACTTTCAGTTTATATGTGATTGCTATGGCAACAGTTGTTCTTAAGGTTTCGGCGGAGGACTGCGTTGAGGTTGAGTACCACATGGGTAGAAGCCTGCTGAATATTAGACGTTTGAGCGCTCCAAACCAGCAACGTACCTCAGTGATGCACAGGTTTCTGTTCGCAGATGGCAGCATGCTGCCCGCACAAAATGAGGACGATCTACAACAACCGTCCACGGCTTTCATGGCCGCGGCATCCAAGTCTGAATTGGACATCAACATGGGTAAAACATTAGCTTTCTTTCAGCTTTCTCCGGGCAGAAGCGCTGTTCCCGAATGTGCACCTCAAATTGGTATCAATGGAAACGTTTTCGACAGTTGTGTGGACTTCTACTACTTGGGTAACAATTTATCCACCGACCTGTCTGTGAACCGCGAAGGTTAGTTTTGTTTTCAGAGGTCTTAGAAGACATGTCTAGGAGAACCACAGCTTGAAGATGGCTCTGTGTCTAACCAAGTCCATCGCCCAGCCGATTCAGCATGGTCTGCATGTTTTCTGTAAAAATGTGGGAAAGTAATGTAGTCCACATACTCAATGTCAGTTATCTTGCTGTCTGACAGAAGCCCTACTCCGAGATCCTTGGGACCTCCGAATGCTCCTTCTAGAATATCGTCCACCACATAACTGAAAAGGAGAGGAGATCGGGCACTCCGTTGAATGTCACCTGACGTGGAGAACGCTCGAGATAGCTGCCCATAAATGAGCATTCTGTACCCAAAGTAGAAACACAATGACACCGATAAAATGGTATTTCGCTGAGATCCCTGTGACCGGGACAGTCTTGAGGAGCGCGTCGGGCAACCGAATCCACAACATCCTTCAAGTCTAAAAATACCCCGGCCATTGGCTGAATAAAGAAGTGATCGTGTTCCAATGTCTGTCGCACGGTGTAGATATGACCTGTACACTCGCAATCAGGCTGAAAACTTATTTGTTCTCTTATACGGTTCGCCCTGTGGTTCGGAGGCCGCTGCACTATGCGGTTCATAAGCAGCTTGGACGTGATATTGACGAGGCTGATACCTCTGTGGTTGTCACACGACGTCCTGGAACTTTTCCAAAAATGAGGATGGTTGATGGTGAGCATCAGTCATCAGGCACCTCTTCAACTTCGTACGTAATGGAAAAGTGTGGGCAGTCCAAACAACAATCTTTCACCGCAATGAGAGGAATGTGTTGGAGAAAGAAGGTCCAGACCTGGAGCTTTATTACGTTTCAACAGTACAAGTTCCAAAGCCACCATGGTTTACGATAAAGGACCATCTGGGATGTTATAACTAACTGCACAATCTTTGTTACCCACAACCGAGTGAGCCAGATCAGGCCATTGGCGTTGTTCCTGAATGTGTGCAAACCCACCTGCCAAGCCACCGCGACAAGCTGTAACTTCGTGGGTCATCCTTTTCACATATTGTCTCACTATGACTGTCGACGGCTAGTGCAACGCCGAATCTTGAAAAACAGTACCCGGCAAAAATGGTATGTAAATCTCTGTGGCTTGCTCGGAAAAGTAAGTTGCATGGTTCTTACGTGCGTGTGTTTCAGTTTACTATCTTGGTCGAATTTCGGGTCAAGGGGATCAATCGACTTTTGTTCATCGGTTCTGATGTATCAGCAGAAATTCACCTCTGTTATATCCGCAGTGCTCCTTTAGAATAGGCCTTTTTACAAGACGTCCACAAATATGTTGACATTCCCCTCCCCACTGTGCTTGTTTAGGTCATTCCACTGTTGTGACCAGGATAGTAACTGAAATTGTCGTTTGACAAGTGTTCCCTACATTCTCGTCGCTCAATTTTCAACTGAGTACTTTGTGGTTATAAGCAGATGACCTATGGGTGCACGATGAAACAAGACGGAGAAAAACAACGGTGTGGTTTGAATCAAGACGGCCGTTTCAAAATGAACGACTATTTTGAATGGGTCACCGATGGCTGAGGGCGATAGGATCAACTTGTGTCGATGACCCGGTTGCATATGATGGTCTTCATGCGATGTATTACCGTCGTTTGTGCTGAAATTCGCTACTCTATATGGGGAGTTCTTGAGATACACATGATTGTAGTAGCTGACTGCCAATGCCAGTGCATCACGGACAGTGAAGATACTACCCACTTGCTTCCCCACTAGAATAAAATGACCAAGCAGTGTACTCATATCGCCGCCAAGCACCACAACGTCCGGGTGTTTAGGTCGTTGCAGAAGATCAAGGATAGCATTGTAAAAGGGGTACTTGACAGCATCCGAACCATCGTTGGAGCATATGCAGATATGACAAATAAGCAACGTCCTTCCGGTCCGTGTCAACGGATTGTGACTGAATTGCTATGTCTGGCGAAACGTAGACGGCCATTCGGTAGAATCCAGTGGAACAAGTTCTGATCTGCCTTACCGCTTACTGCAATCCCCACTCTAGCATGACCACGAGATTCGGCTTCGTCGCTACCGAAAACCCTGTGAAAGGACCGTCAATCCATTGCATTATCTAAAAACGAATTCAAGTGCAGAACAATGCTAAAATCATAAAGGGGCGTTTCAGAGACACGGTAGAAATTTAGTTCCAGACTCGAGAGATAGCCCGTCCAATCAGCTTGTTAACCTACCTGTCTAAGAGTGCGGACGTTAAGAGCATCAACAGTTATCGGTTGTATCGGCTTAGATAAAAGATAATTAGTAGCAGTAGAAGATAAATATAGGTGGCCCGATCTGTCGAAACAACGATAGATTAATACTTGCCGGTCGTTTATTTAACAGAAGAGGTCGACTTGAAAGACCCCACTTTAAGTCTTTGACTCCAAGGTCTCATCCGCTGACCAACGGGAGACAGCAGTTTCTTAAGGAGCCCCACCCACAGCCTCTGACTCAAAAATCTGACTGACTTGATAGAGATGTTTACCTAGCCGAGAGTGCAGTGAATAAGGCAATAATATCTGATTGTGATCACTGTTGTGCACAGTGGACTTATTAGAAGTGACATCAGGCTTCTGGATACAAAAATTTCTTTTTCTACTGTACTGGATAATACGTCGGCGGTCACGGTCAACAGTTAGGCGATCAGTGTGTTATTTGAGGGTACTTTTTTTTAACCTCGTCTTTTAAACCGGAAGCCAGTGCCACAATCACAAAAAATATATGGATAATGTTTCACTACCTAAGCGCCCACACTTCGTCAGTAGTGCGATATACAGCTATGTGAGTAAAACTTTTTATCCGGCTGCTCCATTTTGGCCTATCCTACATAGTTGTACCTGGAAGGACTGAAGTCCTAGTCCGCATAGCTCTCTAGATCGACACAGTGCACAAGCCTGACGATCACATCAAGGCAGCATAATCGGTCAGGGAGATCAAACATATGGACTACCGAGGTCATTTTGTGACATGGTTGAGACATTCAGTGTCCACGGTATGTCAAATTTTAACGTTATCTGCGAACAACAGTGAAGATGAGATCGAACGAGAAGACTATTTAAGAAGACGGAGACCAACCGCAGACTCAGGATGAAACCTCGAAGAACACCGATGTTGTTTGTTTGTATACCAGAAAACACAGTTTGCGCGCACGATACATCACCAATTGGTGAGATGACTTTATAATAGTGAAATTTGTTGAGCAAAACAGCGTGATTCCCGCGATCGACGGCCTTCGGAATAAAACCCAGACACACCGGCAAACTGCCTCATATATTTTTCAGAAGCCAGTAGAAGATCCATCGTGTATAAAGGTCCCACTGAAAGCTAAATTACAACTCACGATAATGAAATCCAATTAATAAATCATTGTGCTGTTGTAGTGAATACAAACCCATGTTCAGCACGTAGACACAGGTAAACTCGTGCGCCAATGCAATTTGTCTATATTAATATACGGTTATACTATTATGCATTATTATATATAAAGGTAAAAGCATGCCCCAGTCAAACGACCTCTGTAGATTTTCGGAGTCGAAGGACAACCAGTTACCTCCTTGAAGTTTTAAGAAAGAATGTGGTCAAAAGGAGGTCAATCGCGGGAGATCAGAATCAGGAGGCGCGTCCAACATGGACATTTACCTATACACAAGCCGTGGCGAAGAGCCCGTCGCATCCCGTGCGGTTGTTCGCAAGTGATTGCTGAGGTATTCAAGGGGCACAGTTCAGTGGTGTGCAACGTTGCTCCGCCGAACTGGCACCCTACTATACCTCTACGAGGCTTTCGGCAGCCACTCATTACTGCTGACTTTTCCGTACTAGATGTTGAAGACATTTACTTCAATCCACATAGCACAATCAGTCCAGATAAGATCCACCCTAAGACCCTAACGGAAACGGCAGCTGGTTCAGTGGAACCTTTTCATGAGCTTTTTAAACAAACAGTCCAGATTAGCATTCTACCCAGTGCACGGGAAGAAGCCGCGATCACGCCAATCGTTGAGGGGGGCCATCGTCACTTTCCTGTTAGCTGCCGGCCAATTAACCTTACCAGCATACAACGTAAGACAACAAGTTGCTTCTTAAAACGCACCATCCTAAAATACTTCCTAGGGAGCAGTCTCTTCTCTTTAACGCAGCATATTTTCCTTCCCAACCGATCATGCGTACCAAATATGCTCATCACCATGGATAGCTTCACGGAAGACAAAAACAATGGTCTCATTTCAGACGCTATGTCCTTCGATTTCGTCAAGGCGTTCAACCGTCTTTCACATGGTCCTCGAGCACAGAGTTGAAGCTTATGGTACCCAAAGGGAGGCTCTTCGTTGGATTACTTCCTTTTGTAGCGCTTTGTACAGCTTTTTTGTACAGCATAATTTTCATTGTTTTTCACATTTT
>LUCH01006812.1:0-18906 GCA_013368495.1 Paragonimus heterotremus
GGCCGACTGCAAAGTCTATGGGAATGCGACAGCTGCGATCAATTGTGAGTGATTTTCAATTTGAGATGTCGTTTTTTTAGTTGGTACTCAATCTGTCAACCTTGATTTTTCCATTACACCTCCATTAATACTTTGAACAGCCGCAATTTTTCGGCTGTTTTTTTAACGACGTTACTTTTTATTGCTAACTATTTTATTGCAACGATTGCCGTTTGTACTCTTTTTTTCCAGTTTTCGCATGTGCATAACCGTTTGTTTTAACGAGTATGGATACCTACAGGTACCCTGCACACTCCCACGTACGACCGCGTTGCGTGATCGCTTGTCGTTCCAATCTGCTGCTGTTTCATCCTGTTATTTGTTTACTCTCGCGTTGACCTCACAGGTCGATAATATATTCCTTATTTACTCGCAGCGTTATTCTCAACCGGTCGTCTCCGGTTCATTTGATCTTCCAAGTTGGTGAGTTCGTGTATGTCGTATAGTATACTGTGCATTCGGTTTCAGTAATTTCCCGCTTCGTATTACGTCTCGAGTGCGTTTAGTGTGCAAGTATGTATTTATTTAAATTCATTGTTAGCGATATCTTACCAGACTCAGCAAATGAACGCTATGACTGGGCAGAGCAAACGATTCTTAAAGAAACACAGTCGTCCGACAAAATTCGTCTGGAACAACAATAACACGTACGGCCAAGCTTTGATGAGGGAACCATTGTACTGTATTGCGCTACGCTACGCTATGATACGCAACACTCCGCCATTTACCTCACAATCGGGACGAAGAAATTATCATATGTGAACGCCCGAACACTGGCTTGTGGGAAATGATCAGGTTGTACAATCCTACCGACACACTCACTGTCCTGTTCACTCCAGTCCGTTAGCCCGCGATCTGAACTTCCACATCTTTCTTTTTCGATAATTTCTTTCTGATAGTCTCTTTTTGGTTTATGGTTTCGCCAACTCTCCAGTTACTTTAGTTTTTTCCGTCCTTTCCATGATGGATCACTCTGTTTCATCGTTTCGGTTTGTGCAACAGTTTTCCACACTCTTTGGCTTCCTCTTCGAGCTTCTAATCCTTTTTGTTTCTTGGTAAACCGGTCTTCTATTAAGGCCGTTTTTCTCCATTCCGATTCAACCCATTTTCAATGCGCTTGTATAATATCTCCTGGGTGTTCGTCTATTAACTTTTCTCTGTTTTTATTCACTTTTCATAGATTCGTTATTGATCTTTGTCCATAGCAAATATTTTAAGAACCGGAATAAACACGAACTTCATGTAAACACCTCTCACCATTTAAACATCTCAATAAAATTGTTCCATGTGTCTTGCTAGGGAACCCTAAACAATATTATCACAAACTAGTAGAACAGAAGGTCGCGATGTTTTCGAGATTTTCTTTCCAAAGACTTTAACAGGAACATAAACGTCTTGTTTGCAGTATCCCCCTTAACACTGGGTCGACGATAACCCTTCCATAAGCAATGAAATGTTAAAAGTGACCATGCCTGGAGAACTGCGAACCTAGCGGATTGGCACGAAGATTGGAAAGTGAATTAGCAAATTGCAGACAGCTTAATTTTATTAGAATCTTCTGTGTAATACAGTGAATGTGTGAGTATGAAGAAAATGTTGCAACAATAAACTTGGGGTAGGGTATAATGGAAATACTATCCTCTTGACGAGCTAATCCAGTGCGTGTTGTATGAGTAAACACTTCTGTCCCTTGTTAGGCGGTCAGTTACTTCGCGAAGATATATCCACCTTTTGCTCTCACTGAATGGGATGAATCCTAGGAATATGATACGATACTCCCGGATTTCCAGTCAGTCGGACTGCACTGAACTGGTGTCCTCAAGACAACATACCAGTATTGGAACGTCACGATAATCTTCAATCTAAAATGATAAGTGATCATTTTGAAATTTGTAACATTTCATTGTTATTTCAGCAAAAGATCTGATAGAATCATGAAAGACTAATATACCAATTGTAATGTTGTCGAGGCGGGGCTAGCATGGGCATTCGATTTCTCTATGGATTAGAGGACTTGACGTAACATAGTTCCCTGCTGAACATGCGTTAACTTAACTTTTCTCTCAGTAATGCTGTCGACAGCCACAATCTTAACTTGGACCCGTTAATGTGTTCCGATTAATAATCGATACACTACATGAAATGGACTTTGTGTATAGTAATATAGTGAACGGAACCCAGAGAAAATGCTCACCACTTGAAAGCTATCACCAAAGGTAAGATTATTGTCATGTCTATAGGGATACACTAAATGGAAAATACATTTTGCTATAGTAAGAAAAAGGGGTGAAACAAACATCAGTGATTGATTACACTATTGGTTTCATTTTTCTTCTTGGTTCCTTACCATTATTACTTGCCTGACAGATTTGCTAGGCATTCTTAGGTGCACGCACGTCATTTAACTCGTAGTGTTAGTGGCTGTGCTCCTATCTACGATTAATTACGTCGGATGAGTGTGATTCCAAATAAGCCTCAGTAAAGTTGGTATTGCTTTGCTTTCCAACTCGGTTGGCTAATACTCAACGGTTTCTGACTCAATGACAGCGGTTATTACATGATCTGGTGTCATACGATGTGGTATGAAAACTCTGCAAGAAATTAGCAGTTTATATTGTAGATTACCGTCTTCAGGTGTATATTTCTAACGGTAACCAGGCAGGACGCATATGTCGGACCAGCATGAAAATTCGAAAAGCTCCATTGTTCGCAGCCAAACTAACGCTTCACATCTGACTCACAATATAATTTTTGGCGTCAAGCCGATCTATATCCAACTTACTTCATCACAAACACTTTCTGCATCTGACGTGATTAGGCCGAATTTTGGAAAGCAGCGTGTTTGATAAGAAGGTTTGTAGGTAATGTGCTGATGCATATTTTATCAAACCATTAAAGATTCAATTTATGCATGTCTTGGTTGTTAATTACAAACTATGCTTGTGGTCTCTTCGTTTAATTTGTGGTAATATTTGTATACACTCATTAGTAAACTTAGTTAGTCAGCCCGTAATTGATTTGTACGTTCGCTTTTTCAACCTATTTTGTTTGTGACATTAACGACATCTTAGAAGTCGTCATGGCAACACTTGCGTGGTAATCCAGTCACTCACGGTTGACATAATCTGCACCCGCTAGCAATGGATTGTCTGTAATAAATGTGGTTATCACGTGATTCTTGGTGATGTAGTAATTTAATCCCACGTAAACAACTGGCTTTTATTAAGCCTAATCTGCACTAGCAAATAATCATCCAAACCTACTATACAGCCAGGTAATAAATAGTATGTTAACCCACATTTGGTGTTTACGTTATGGGAGGAAAAATTAGTTTAACATAATCCGTGGATCGTTATTGGCACCTTTAAATGTGCTATCAATTGCGATGATAGTTTATTATTTCCAAGAGAAATCTATGAAGGTGTGAACATACTCAAAATTACAGCATTTCTGGATGGCACCCGCTGGTTCGACTGTTACGTGGCATCCTGCAATAGGTTTGTTCACCTGCGAATTAATCGACCACAGTATTTGAAAAAGCTTGAAGGAAGGATTCTCGTGGACATATCAGTGTGTAATGAAGATAACAGACGCCCATTTTTCGTTGACGTTCACCGTTCTTGGTCTACTGGTCAAAATATCGTTCTTGTCCAAGTTACTAAATTCGCACCTCAGTACTTGAGAACAAAATCTGGATTTTGAGGAATTCAGTGCATCCCAATTATATGTGACTGTAGCAGCACACTGTTGTATGGTCAAGGCCATATGTCTGGACCGACTTACTGCGACATGACCTTAATGTTACGCCCACACACCCACCGCTGAGCGACCCTTACGCGCATGCACCTACATTGTCTTTGAACGACTCAGTGTGCCAACACCACCCTAGTCAATGTCGTATGCACACACGCATACGCACACACATACGCACGCAAGCAGAGCAGTACACCCAGACAATCTCATCCCAGACATTAGCCTATGACACGTGATTCAACCCAGTGTCATCACCGGAGCTGACAAAACAACGAGACCGTACACACAGGTGAAAACTCATCTGGGTCTCTCTGTCGAGCCGGTAAACAAACCACAGCTACAGTGCTCCGTGAACTACACAGTTTCCATCCTGTAGATCCTTACGTTGACATCTATGGGATACCACCCAACACTCCACTAACACACCCACGGATTGTATCTCTGTATTTTGTCCGAACCCTTGCTGTAAGTGCACCTGCTACACTTGTCGGTTATTTACATTACACATTGATTGTATATCCTTCTGATATTATTTAGATGTTTGGTTTTACCCATATTATTTACAACGTATTGCAATTAGCTAGCCAGCATTTAAATGACTCACATTGTACAAAAACTAGCCAAGGGAAGGAAAGATGTAGTGAAGGAACGATACAAAATCTTAACCAGGTTAATATTGGACACAAAATGGAGCTACACCACAACTTTAACTGATAGGAACTATTGGAAACAATACGGATCTATGCGAACTAACTGACTTATTGTCAAGTTGCTGACAGACTGCTTTAAAACGTTTCGGTCAGGCAACTATTCAATCTACTCAACTCGGAAAGCAACTTCAAATCGGATCCGGTAGCAGCATTTCGAATGATAGTGTTAACAACATCTGAAGCCCAAATAATGGATATATTTACGTTTACAAGCAAGTTTGTTCGCATCATCGTTTCTCGCCTAAATTATCGGCAAAAAGATTCAAATACATTATAATTGGTACGACTTACACGACTGTTGCCTGAATCACGCAATGAGAACTTGATTCACTATGACCAGAAGCAAAAAAAGAGATGGAACAACGGCTATCATTGCGGTGGAAAAACTTGAATGAACATGTTTGGAATGAAAGTAGTGCACAGATTACATAACATACTGTCTCGTTCAGAGGTGAGTTGCCGACCCATCGGAAGTAGGCACACACTGTTATATAGTGAATCATCCTTTCCTATTCTTCGACTAGCCTGCCTGAGAAAGAACTGCGCCTACTGGATCATGATGATTTCAGCGTGAAGTTACACTATCACTCTACTCAAAAAATCTTCGGGAGTTTCAGTATGTTAAACTTTCTGGATGGCAGATTGATCAGATTGACCGCCAGAATAATCAACTTGAACTATAGCTGTTTTCTACTGGTGGATTTTTTCATTCAAACAAGCTTATAACCATTAAGATAAAAGTGTGCAAGTGGTATTGCAACCGCATTCCGCGGGCTAAGTTTTTGAACTTAATAGACAAAGTATGTAGGGGGACAGGAAGCGAGGCATAATCAATTCGGTGACGTATGAGCCACTCAGTCACGTTTCCAAGCTGAGACCAGTAAAGTGTAGCAACATGTAGCAGGATGAAAGTTGATCATAAGTTCGAGTCTGAGGCCACATAGTTGAAATCTCGGGTATCATCATTGCCCCACTGGTCCAAATATAAGGCAGGATACGGTCAACAAAATCCACGCAAAGGAAGGGAGGTTTCGGAGGATGTTCTGCGAATGATGGTGAGTAAGTTGGTGGTACGAAGGAGATAAAAAGTACAGCGGGGTGTATTGGTTAGATCACGTCATTTCCATACAAGTCAACTAAAAATGTGCTCCATGCTTCGCGGGTAATTATCCTTCTACCTTTACACAAACATACCAGTAGTACACTGAATAGTTATTATTGTTTGGCATTTTACTCGATCGCCAATTGCATCGCAAGTCATCGGAGTAACCATGAAGGTCTGCTAGGTAAACGATAATAAGTGAATTGTGTGCATGAGTACGTGAATAAACAAACAAAATGGGACCACCACAGGGTCAACAAGTGTGTAGTAAGGAGTACTGCAATAAATGTCAGAAAATTCCCATAATATCAAAAGTAATGATGTCACGAACAATTGTTTTCGATAATTCTTTCTCAAGTCAGTACAGTTACATGTGTTTCATCAAGACGTCATAAGACAAAGCGTAGAAAACAAGAAATGACTGTTAACAAGTGACAATGAAGTCTAATATTAGACTACGCACACACTAATTGGTTAAGCCCAGGCTGGACGTTAACTGGATGTTACGTCACACGGTCAGGGTCGAATGTTTGTGTGTGGTTAGATCGGATGTGATTGATCTGTGGCCACGGAAGTTGTAGGGACTGAACAAACTTCTTTTGAGAGCAAAGGTTAGGGTTACGTAATCTAATAGCGATCGATTCGGCGGTCGCCAGAATGCGATGACGGACTGTTTTTGGTTGAGTGTTCAGAACTCTGTAGACAACCTGGAATGCTTTGCTGATGTCTATGTGATGGTTGGTGTCAGCTAGATGTGCAACAATGGCGCTGGTAATTAATTTACGACAACCGGTTTCCATCCAAGCTGGATGATGTCCCTTGATCCTTTTTGGCAAGCGCCTAGTCGTACGACCAACATATTCTGCAGTACAACAGCAGCATGAAAATGAATACACGGGCATTGACTGATCGTGGACTGGTAGCTTGTCTTTCAGGCCCAATCTTAACATCGGCATTGTTGTGAACCAACTCCTTAAGGTTGCCGCTGGGAAGGTACGTCTAAGTGATCGGTACATGCATCGGTTGAACTGATCTGCTACAGTATCCCCTTTAAACGGAAGTTTTATAAACACGGCTTCCTTTTCAGCTGTGGTCATTACCTCATGCGAGATTTTGGCCTTCGTATTTGAAATGATGAATTGCTCCGCATAGCCGTTTTCCCTCAATAGGTTTTGAATTGTTTTCAGTTCCTGCTCTACTGCGTTATCCGAACAAATCTTTCTTGCCCTAGTTGCCAGGCATTGGGCTAGATTTCGTTTCTGTTTAAGAGGCACAAAACTATTGAAATTAGTATATTACCCTGTCCATGTAGGCTTACGATATACCGGCCTACTCAGTGTACCGTATCGACATCTGGTCAATTTGACGTCTAAGAAATGGAACTCGTTGTTAAATTCTTCTTCTGAGGTGAAGCGCAGTGAGGTGTGTGCTGCATTAAAAAGCTGAAGGATGGTTTTCAACTCGTCTTCTGACTGCATAACGACGAATATATCGTCTACATGTCGGCGGTACATGTGAAAACTCTGAATGGTCGACTGGAGTTGGGATTCCAATTTGCCCATGAATATGTCTGCCTGTAATGGACCTAAAGGGGATCCCATTGCTACTCCATCCGATTGTGGATACAGCTCACCGTTAAACAAAAACTGAGCATTGAGGATGCACCGCAAAAGTAGTTCTTTTAGGTCTGACGTTTGCTCTCAAAAGAAGTTTGTTCAGTCCCTACAACTTCCGTGGCCACAGATCAATCACATCCGATCTAACCACACACAAACATTCGACCCTGACCGTGTGACGTAACATCCAGTTAACGTCCAGCCTGGGCTTAACCAATTAGTGTGTGCGTAGTCTAATATTAGACTTCATTGTCACTTGTGAACAGTCATTTCTTGTTTTCTACGCCTTGTCTTAATACTGGAATAGTTAGACAGGTGCCTATTAATTTATACCTTCTCTAGTTTAAGAGTTCTTGGTGCCAGCCTAAGATGTCTCGAGCCGCTGGGTTTACGCATGCTAACATGGCTTGCAACTGGCGGCACCACGTCCCCTCATTCCGTAAGGATCAATCGGTCCTCGCGTTTTTCATCCTCCCCATGAAATTCAACTAACATACTTGGAAAATCTCAACCTGGCATCGAAGCATCCCAAACGGGAAAAGATGTAGAACAACTTGCAATTCTTCATGCGGATAAACGACTACCAGTGAATGGAGTCGAAAGGAAAGTATGTAGGCATTCACATAACAGAAGAAATTGTATGAAGGGGTGTGAAAATGACTTCACAAGTGAAAGCAAAGGAATCTTTTTGCTTTCAGTACAAATGGTGTTAACACACTGAGACCACATCAAGCTGTAGAGGAAATTATGTCAATTCCAAGGATTCATAGACGGAAAACCTAGGATACCGCTTATTTTTAACCCACAATTGGAACAAGAATTGAAAGCTACTGGTAACGAGTTACTGAGTGAATGAAAAACGTATCATGAACACATATTAGTCCGTAATTGTATGCATCATTTAATAGGAAGAAACGTACTTGACCAATTAGCCACTACGGTCGGGTCATTTTGCAGGTCTACGTAAGAGGAAACATCCCACAGTTGGATGCCAAAGTTTGATAATCTTTCCATATAATAGCAAAATGAAATGCTTGTGAACTGGTATGAGGTTCACACAAGGGGATTAGAAAAATGAAGAATGAAAGTTATTTTGCCGAACACCAGAGGTAGTGGTTATTACGAATTATTCTTCATCATAATGCTCAAAATAGGAAACATAATCCCTCTATTGGTGCTGTGATCGAAAAAACAGTCGCTATGCTGGGATGTTTTGCACGCACTATTTGGGGGTCTCGCTTGTATTGACATAGCTCAGACCATGAGTAAAGGCTGCTTCAGTTTAGATAACAACAGAAATCCGAAGACGGCTCCCAGTTACACACAAATTATTATCTCCACATATGTTTTATTAAGGCACTGGTTGCCAAACTAACCCTTGAATTCAACAGACGTTTGATTAAAGCTGTAACGTAACCACTTTAAAGAGTGAGCGTGGAATAGACAGGTTATGGAGCAGCGTTAATAAGAGCAGCCTGCACGGATCAGGTGCGGAATACTTATGGACGGAATTTGTCCGTTACCCATTTGTCACTAGTGTCTCGCGTAGTAACCGCAGCTCACGTCCCAAATGGTCTTCCGTTAAAATTCATCAGCTTCTGTAAACTGAAGTCTGGACGATGCTACGTTCGTACGCGCCATTTGTGTACAGCTTCTAAGGTGCAGATATTATCCTGCTTATTTTTAATTGTTGTATGCACTTCTGTGTAAACTTTCCTCGCGTTCTCTTAGTAGGCTATATAGAAATAGATGGCGCTCAAACAAACTCCACTTCTGCTAACTAGCTCAGGTGTAGGATTACAAAATCGGAGATGGTGTAATGTTTAATGAGTGGTAGATCACAAGTTCTTTCGTCGTCCGGATGTCAGTTCTTTTAATGTAAATATTTCGCTGATCACCTCCAATCGATCAATCTTGAGTCTGTACTGGAAAATAGCTACTGGTTTATTCATATGAGCATGATTTTTCGTTAAAATATCTGACCGGCCGAAAAATAGTCGTGAACCAGCTGGTCAGAAACGAACATCTTATACCTGTAATTGAATTTTCAGACTACCCTAAACGTGGTTAGGTGCGGCGTCAACTCGACGTCATCTAGTGTTACTCTGTTGGCTGGGACAAATTGGAAAACTGTATACTCCGCTCATATCTCATAAATTGGCCCTATCCACGGAAAAGAAGTTGTGGTAGCAATGTTTCTGTATCAAACGTTTATGAAAGTACCAGATTGGTTATACCTATATGCAAACAGAGGTTGCTGGTTTTCAATTCCGCGAACGAACTCTAATTAATGATCTATTCCGTGTGATTCTACTGCTTTTTCAGCCCTGCAAGTCTCGGCCTAGATATGAACCTTCTGCATAACTACTGAAGTCATACCTCATTGATTCCTAGATAATAAATCCGTGAGTCTCTGTGAGTGTTCCGATTGGACTAATACTTCAAACTGTTCCATCTTCTGTCCCATCGTTGTCCTTTAACATCACTTAACTAGCAGGCTCCTGCCCACCGACGACTAACTACTTGCACACAGCTTGAAGCTGACAATTTTTTCTTGAAGGTCTTCAGAGCTTCTAGACAACCGAATTATCATTTATTCAGATATTCAATCTCAGAAGATCAGCAATAAACGATCAGGTCATCCCGCAACTTCCTCACTGTATACTATACTCTAGTGTGTCTAATGTGTTCACCTGGTACTCTGTAGAATTCCAGAAGTACCCTCAATCGTATGACATCTGCTGTCACTGGGCATGGTTTCCGTTTTACCCTCAAAGTGCATCCATTCATCTCAAGCTCACTCAAGCCCATGGACGGTCCACAATGGAGGTACGAACTTCCAATCCCGAACGGAACAAGACGTTATGTAGACAAGGTCTCACAACTACTATTGTGTTAAGAAGTTATCACTGCCCCTCTGTTACTGGAAAGACTAGTCCCTGAGCAGTGGTCGATATGATGCACTTCGAGAAACATCAGGCTCGAGACCAAGTGTGACCCATTACCATGAGAGATATAATGAATCGACCACACAAAAGCCTCATCCAATAGTGCCGAACTCAACCCGCCAAGCGTATGATTCATTGTCCACTAGATACCGATTCATTTTGAGATCGCATACCGTTTACCTTAAGCGACGCATCTCATGTACCAGCATAAAGGTGCCAAAGAAGCCGACGTGTGAATAGTGTCCGTACTTATCTGAGCAGTTTGCCGATCTTACTATTCGTGCGTTTGGAGATGCCTTCATATCATTAGATGGCCTCAACGGTTAATATTAAATGTTCTTTGTTATGTCAACTGTGAGGGAGAGGATTCCTTCCAAGATACTGACCGTACCATATTCAGTATATGCTAGCGTTTGTGATACTTAGACGTATGCTTGCGACACCTTATTCTCCTCGCATTGCGTAATAAGATGTTTAGACCCCAATCTTTGCGACAAGCATATGAAGACTCATCTAATTCCAAAATCTGACATCGATTTAGCAGGTGAAATTATGCTCGGACATCGTCCTGGTTCAGCCAATAATATTCCGGTGGGTGCTATTGGTTGTGTTGTTGAGGCCCAGGTCTTTAACGCTTGAGCCCTCTCATACTCAACATTAGGAGTCAAGGTTTATACATTGTACGGTTCCACTGAATTGGTCATAACTCGTTCGCCAGTGTACTTAGGCCACTACCGAGTTAACCGCCATCCCATTTTGCTACCCAAAGTCGCTCCAGCTGCCATGGCTATTATTCAGATCACCCCCCCCCGATACGTAAGTAGATATAACCCAGTTAGTTTTCCTAGAAACAAAAACGCGAAAGCATGAAATTTAACAAAAAACAGGACAGCATGTGAGTGCTTTTGTTTTGGTGTCGTACAACGACCTGATGAGATTTTACCAAAACCATTTTTGTTGCAATTTGTGTTTTCTTGCAAATTTTTAGTCATCTCCACCGTCTGATCCCCCGTACTCACAGTGCATCTTCTCTCTGCTCTGCCGGATATTTCCACAGATGACGAAAAAGAAATATAAATGTTGTGTGTCCGCTGACAAGAGTTCGATCACTGTGGTTTAGAATGTATGCAGTTATGGTCATTCTAACCAGGTTGCACTTGGCTGACTATATAGAGATCGAGGACTCTCCGTGTTGACCGAGGACCACCTACGTTGACAGTCTAAAGTCAAAACAAATAAGGTCAGCAGTCGATTTAGCAAACGGCGTAGTGTACTGGAACACAACTGTTAAAGTTCGATTTGACCCGATTACAGAACAACAACAACGCTACGAATAACCAACGCAAAGTCACTATGGCGACTAGTACATTCCACTTGCACTGCCCCTTTTACTTGACAAATAAAAAGAGCAAACTATGGCACAACGGTCAGCCTTCGTTCCGCTTCGTCAAGTTGCGAACCCCCTTTACGAACTATTGAGAACATATCGTTTTCACTGATCAATCAGAAACACTCAGACTTTCACTAAAGTTACAGATGTTTGGACAGAGCTTTGCACTAGCAAACGTTGTGAGAGATATGGGGATGACATCCATACTGAAGGAGGAATGAGACGTCCCACCTGATGCTCGTTTGATTTTATATTTGGGCAGGAGCACCTATTCAAAAATAGCGGCAGTGTCTGGCGGTTATCGTGGTTTTAGAAGCGTTTGTACCATATCAGTTAGGGAGGCACTTTCCCGAGAACATTGGCCATATGTCACTAGACATGGTCGAGTTGCTGACAGCCTCGAGAAGTAATTACATACTAAGTCGGGCGGCTGCACAACTATGATTTCACCGTTAGCCTTGTTCGCACAGTAGAAACATGCTTCTGATGTACACCTTTGTGAGTTTTATGTTAAAGGTTATGTGGTGAACACTGCCAAAAGTGAGCAAAATTTCAGAGATTTGCAAATAGCACAGATGAAGAACGAGACGATTTGACCAGTTATCTGTAAAATTATGTTGCAGATTGTCGATAAACTTTCATCCTGACACCTGCTTGTTGTTCGTACCAGCAGTTGGTAGCCTGAACAAACTGGATCGATAGATTTCTGATTTCCGACAGGTCAGTTATAAGACAGATCACATTTATGGTTGACGTGAAGCCTTCGTTTGGGTCACGTGCTACGTGGCAGTAACTCAGCGTACGCTCTCATGCCTCGCCTTCTGATTCCGCACGGCTGGTGAGTCTATTATAGTTGACAACGATCAGTGGCAAGTCTTCATTATCATCATGTCATTACAGCGTGAAGAAATCTTGCCAAAGAATCCGTGCGAACGTTCAGTCATAGACACTGTTCAATATTTGACTCGCCTTTCCAGCGAACGTATGTCGTTGTTAAACACTAGATTTAAACGCTTGCAACTCATTAGGCAATACTCGGATGAATTTTTAACATTCGCCGGTGTGGTGATTCGTGAAAGCGAGAACTTCGGGCTGTCAAACGTCATCAACGATCAATTTGAAACTTTACTTTTCTATGTGTGGACTTAAATCGGCATCCGATTCAGATATCTGCAAACATATCTTATCGCAGCTAGAAAAAGAACTAAACATGGTATTGCAGATTGGGACAGATGAATACTAATGAGTAATAAATTTTAAAAACGGTATCAAGTTGATTGAATATAAACACAACAGCGACGAAAACGTCAACGTGTGTGTTATCAATGAAGCCGAAAGCATCCAGTCAATACAATTTACAGCAAGACCATCTAGTGTGTGTTGGTGTTGTGTAGAATGAAACTTGACGCGAGTCTACAAACTTTGAAACCATACGCGCCAAAACTGTTGGAAACATGGACATGAGAAAGTTCACATTCGGATAGCATCCTCGTCCAGGCATTTACTAGGGCTCACAGAGACGTCGACCTATTAGGACAGCCGATCTTACGTTGTCTTCGCCTCATTGGATGGTGATCTTTCGAATAACAGGAGATATGTTGACATTTTACTAAATTGTAGAAGGTGCGTCTACAGGTGGATACAGGCCTTTAGCATTACACTTATCTCACATAAAATATGAGATCATTTACGTAGACCGGCATATGTGTATACTGATCATGTCACGTGGGTCTCTTCGGGAACTCAAATTCCATTTGCGGTAAAGTGAAAATGTGAGTTTCAGTCGGACAGTTCACATGCAACTGTTGTTTGTTACGTTATAAAGTATCTTAAGTTGAATTTATTTCGAATAGACTGGATTGGTAAACTGGGATTATTCAGTCTGCGACCAAGTATGACAGTTACGAAGATTATGCCGGCGTTTCAGAAGCCGCGGACGTGAGCGGTAAAATGGTTTCACAAGTGCAGGGCAATATCACAACCATTTTGATGATGATTTTTTGTCGGTAAATATAAGCAATGGCTGTCTTATGCCTCCGTTCACGTGTAAAACCAGGTTCTTCTTCTAAAATGTTGATTCTGTGTGCCGGCTGGAAAGAATGGGTCATAAATCTAGTAAACTATTCGGCTTGGGATACAACGGTTACAACGATTATGCGGCAACTTCTCAACCGGTTACAGCGAAGTATGAGGGACACACCAGTGTCCGCCGTCTTCTCCAAAGGATTTGTGCGCAAAGCTGAACGCTGACAAGATTTTTGTAACGTTGAATTTTCTGAAGCCTATCTGTAAATAGAAGTCGATATACACAGTAAGCAGCCTCGAACTGTTAGCATATATCTATCTGTTTGTGGCTTATTCGATTCGCTTTCCAGTTGAGCATTTTTTTATCTCTTCTTCCTCCTATCTAGAGTTTAATATATACCCCTATAACGAACTAATTTTTGTACTCTATTTCCTGTATGTTCCTACCAGCTGAGATTTTACCATTGAAGTCAACATTTCCCGAGAGATGATTGGCTTCCCTTCATAGTAGTCTGACAACTGGCTAAATAGTGTAGGCCGACTTTATACAAATGCCATACTGACAAACCTCCTGGTCTTGTTCCTTCGAGTTTACACTGGATATGTGATATGTTACTGGAACCATCGACTTCTCGTTCTGCACTGATGGTAGGGTTGTAACCCTCTCAGGGGTTTAGCAAACTGCAGGGAACGATGTTCTGCCGGAGGAAAGGCATTCCTAACGCCATGATTAGACTTGCATTTCCACAGAACTGAACAACAGAGAAGTAATTTCATCGGCCAACTCATACCGGGTGTACTCAAATTTGTGAAATACTGAAGCAGAGGAGTTACGTGCCGGAACTAAGAGATAATAATGCCAACCATATAATGTTGTTCTAACTGTCAACTTGTGCAGGAAAACAGTCACCCAGAACAAGATGTAACTCAATGGAACCATGTCAATAAGATCGGGTATCAGTGGGTGTTGGGTGTGAAAACCCCCTTTTATAAACCAATTATGACAATCAACATATCGTCATGATCAAATAGTGGATCGAATTAGTAGCCCTAAGTGGTCAGTATGCATGTAATCGAGAAACGTATGATTCACTGTTGTCCATTGGCTGGCTAGTGCTGATCAGAGTTGTGTAACTGTCAGGAGGTGATTCGGAATCTAGGAAACACAGGCCAAATGAAAGGCCAAAGAAAAGCAATTGCTCACTGTAACGAACAATACGCGTAGTCCTGAACTGTCTCCTATATACGGAACTTACTTTTATACCAAGATGTGCAAATCTTGTAAATGTGGGGTTCATATTCAAAGTACACTACTACAAAATGTCAGCACGCGCCCAAATATACCCAGTGGTTGCAAAACAACAGAGCAGATTATTTGGGATGTTTCTGTAGGGTACAAAAATTTCCATTTCTTTAGATTCGCAATTAATATAAGGCTGCAGTACTGTTGTGTATTAGTTTCACACCTAGTGACTACATTCGTTCTTGCCGTCTTTTATTTTTGTTCTAAAACTGGAAGTTCTCGGTGATTAGGGATATGAAGCTTTTCTTGGTAGTGATGTCACTGTGAATGGTTGAAATATCGGTGTGGGCTTGCTGACAGAGTGTATGGTCATTGTAGCGAAAGTTCCCTTAAATCTCACGAATGAGTCTTCCCCAGACCAGTTTGCACCCGTCCTGACAATATGAGCTGGTAAAATACAGTGTAAGCACATGGTACCACCGTTTGCTCGTTCCACTCGGTTTGTATTGATCGACCAAAGATGGATGGTGTTCATCAGATTTTGCGGGCAACTGAACCCATGAAACTCGGTTTGATGTTCAGAACAATCGCCTGTCGACAAACTTAAGTAGGTTAATATATCCCGTGGGCCGAATGCTGCGCCAGGAACTGCAAATGGCTGTTGGGTGTGTTGAAGATGCTGAGTATATGTCGACTCGTGTGTATGATAGCACGCTGGATAAAAATAGAAAAATACTATTGAACCACTTAACGAAATTGATAAATGGACAGCCTCACCAGTTTTGACCACGAAATCGGTTCCAGATAAATGACTTGTTTCCTTATTAGAAAAATGTTGATCACAGTCACGAAGCTTTGCTCGGGTGATGCACAAACATTTCGTGCGAAGTGCAACAACATATTTGTGAATTAAGCGAATGACACGGCAAAACAAAACCTTTCTTATCACATTCAAAATAACTGTCGAAAACAGAAGTAAATTATCCACGGGTAAACAATTAAGTGAGCTAGTTGAAAGTCAGATTTTCACTGCATATAATGTCATTGTTATATTATGTGTACTATGAGATAATATACTATGAGATAATATACTATGAGATAATATAATAATATGATATATATATAATGTGTAGGATATAATTTCATTCCACTTCGTTCCGTCACTTGAATTATTCAGGCAGACAGCATCTTACGAGAGAGCGAATTTACCGCATTGGCCACAACAAGTCTTTCCAGTTGTTACGTTTATGGCAAACAGACCAATAAATATTCCAAATGCCTAACTTAATTCACGAGTTCCTTCGTAAAGCGTCAGCTTCAGTTCATATAACATTTGCTAGTTCACTGTATGTTTAGTCCCTATCTGACGGCCCTGTCAAATAAACCTTATTGTGAATTGTTATGCAGTGAAAGTATGACAGAAATAGCGAAATGAATCCGTAGTTTTAGTCCTTGTCTTCATAACAAAATGATCGCCATTTCAAACTATTCACCCCTTACTGATAAGTAGTTTGGCAGATTTGATAATTTAGATGAGATCCATTTGCGAAAAATCTGGACTTCGGCTGGATTCGAACCAGCGACAGAAACACCATACCCAAACGCGGCAAGCGCTCTACCAGCTGAGCTACGAAGCTCGTAGCTCGTAGCTCGTAGCTCGAAGCTTCGTAGGTCAGCTGGTAGAGCGCTTGCCGCGTTTGGGTATGATATTCACCCCTTGCCGAGAACATGACACCGTTACCTGAACACGACATTGAATTTTGGGCAATATGCGTCTACAATACTTTGAAAGTTCTGTGGTACGAAATTTCTGGCATTTGGTGTGTCCCTACAAGAAGCTTGACCCGATAAGTTGTTCACTACTGCACATCAACTAAAGGTTATGTGAAAATACCTCACACAAATCGTGTACCGTGTGCTGCACAGCTGACAATGTTCCGCATCGATTCCGGTTCAAAGTTGTGTTGCTAAACTGCTCCTAACGAAACATCCACACGTTTCCAACTGTCGCCGCTTCGATTTACAATCCACTGGGTCACTTTCTTCTTCTGTTGTCACACTACCAGCTAACACCTATTAGTAGTGTAGAATATTGTGATACTTACATGTCAAACCAGCCAAATCATCACAGCTGATGTGCTAGGTTTTACAGTTTGTATCTATGGCTAAACCAACCAAACTTGTTGGCGCACGATCCCGCCTAACTCTAGATGTGTTCTGATATCAGTTTCTAACTTGTTTAAGGGCATTTGAACTGGGTGAGGCATTCGAGTATTTTCGACTGAGTACGTTTGCCTTATACGGCGTTGCTGTTGCTAGTACGCAACGTTAATGCAGGAAATAATCATCATAACTTCGTTAGGTTTGAATATTGGGGCGGGGCTAGTAGATCTTAGTTAGTGATGACAATGAATCTTAATGTGTAATGCTTTCACAGGCCATATACATTTTGGTTCTGAAGAGATGGGTCCAGTTAAACACGATTGAGTTGATGATGATGAATCAATACGAAATGCTTGCATCTATCAGTTTTCGTTTTCTGACTGTTTTGTTTAAACTTCTGAAGGGAATGAACTGTTTCGAGTTTTTAAACTTCAAGTTCATTGCTTAGGGAAGTAGAAAAAGAATGTTACACTATGATAATGCTCGACAATGGAGACCTCGAGCAACCATAGAAATCGTAATCGGATTGAAATCTCCGATCCAAGTAATAAGGAGAAGATCTCATACTGGTTGCAGTAAGCAGCTTTCTATTCGTGAGACAGCAATCCACATTTATAGATGTAGAACAGTATTAAAACAAATTACCCTGTCATTGCCTGATCATATTGGCACCCGCAAAGTCACACTGTAAGCTGATTGGTGCAATAGAGAACAAAGAACTTGGCAAATAACATGAAGTGAAACACCGAGACTTTCCGTCCAATCCCGACGTGGTATCTAAACATAACATTTGAACTGGTCCATTGTTAGGTCTTCCATTGTGTCAGGGTTTGGAAAAGCGGTAAATCGAGCATGTGTTAACCACAAACTTTCACCGAGCTGACATTATGGGCACACTAAACTGTTTAGACATCTGGTGGTCTGCTTCTTCCATTGCTTTGCTTCATTGCTTAGTCGAACTTGAAAACCTCAATCTATGATGTTCCCTTGACGGCCTTATTCAGAACAACTTCCGCAATCATAGATAAGCAGAACAGCTTCGGTGTTTTAGAAAAATTTGGTCTCCTTTTACCTTCTGTCCTACTGACTTAATCTTCATTCTTCCTGCGCTATTCGAACACTGCAGAATCACCTTGCTTAGCTGGGTCTGGTACGCTGCACTCGGATCCTCACTGCAACTAACATATGGTGAAAGAGAATAGTTGATCTGCCATGAGGCGTTTAGTCCCAGGATAGTTGGACTTACTTCTGATGAAAAATCGTGCTCGAATCAGCTCTTTATCACTAATGGCCACCATTACACCATTTACACACAGCAAAGTCTGCGGACTTTGTAATGAGTCTCAATTTTTGGCTCGTTATCTCTGACTGAATATTAAGACATGCTAAGGGATTGCAAAAGAAACGGAAAACCCTCGGTTTCGGTACAATATAAATGAGGCAAGATCTTCACCGAATTGTGTTGGACTGTGGATATTTATCTAGCGGTTATGTTGGAGCGAGTGAATAATAAAACTCAAAGTTGTTTATGATGGTTCAACGATCGGTTGTTTACATTTCAAAATGTGCTCTAATTTCAACTCATGCACTGAATTTCAAAGTGCCGCTGCAGACATCCATACAAAATGCTTCGGTTTTTATGTGGTTTACCCGCCTCAAATCATAAATCTCATTTCCACTCGGTCAGCCTTCTGAATACACAACGAAACTGTGGGGCATTCAGTGAAACTACCGCTAGTAATTTTTACAACTATGTATGCCACAAAATATAACTTCTCATTGGCGAACAGTATCAGTCAGGCGGGCAAACACTGCTCATAATGTCTGTGTGATCTATCCCTGTTCAACCAACCAAGATTCGTGATACGAACTAGTTGATATGAACTAATTTCGAAAGGGGCCGACTGGAAAGTCTAT
>LUCH01006813.1:0-19452 GCA_013368495.1 Paragonimus heterotremus
CTCCTAATGTTTGCATTATGCTAAGCTACAGTCTCCGAACTAATTGTATTCTATTCGCCACAATTCGGACAGATGTGCAATCATTCAATCCCAAGGAGGTTGCAATTCCCGTGCATATTTGTTTTCATGGTTTGCTTTAATCATTGCGTTTTTCAGTATCATTTTTTATTCTTTTATGTATGCATGATCGTTTCGCGATTGTCAGCTCGGTGATTTCCGACGTGCTGTTCTAATCTTTCGATTTATCTTTTGTTTTTATTTGTGAAGTTCTTTCTTGTGTTGTTCTTTTCTTTACTCCTATTTTTAAGGTCTACGTTGACTTTTCTGCGAACATCACTGTTTTAACCTCATCCAGACAAGTATATTTTACCTATGTATTCATGTATTGTTCTTGCATCTTTTATCTCTTGAACATGACGCCAGTCTTTCACATCCTGTCCTGTCTGTTGTCAACGCTGCAAGCAGTGGGTTGTTTTTTGTCATGCGTTAGTCTAACTCAGGCTGTTTATGCAGTTCCTTAAACAGAACTCTTTCGTTTATGTGCTAGCAGATAATTGGGATTTGCGTGCGAAAATTTATGCACAACAATACATCAGCCGTTCCATATTCTACTATCAGTGTTATACATCAATCTGGACAATTTTGTATGCTAGGATTTCTTATTTCCTGTTGACTGCTAAACAGCAATAGCCAGGTGCAAATTTAACATTAATCTACATTGAACTATCATTCGGAGGTAACATTTCGTCGCCTCGAAGCAGAAAACTTCTCGTCGTATGGATTAGGCTAGCCTACGATGGGGCTGAAATAGTAGTCGTTGATTGAACTCGCGAGCTCATTGTCTTCAATAAAAGGAGAACACTCTTTTTACACTAACTTATACTGTTTTTATCGGTTTGTGTGTATCTGCGTTTAAAATCAAATCGGCATAAACCGATATTTGCTTGAACTTTAAGATGAAGGAACATTTGCTGAAATGGGTCCAGGACTTGACTGCGCTATCTACTTCCTTCGTCTTTCGTTTACGCAAACTTCCGGCATCATTTATCACCATGCCTATGTTGGTCACCGGTTGTCGGATAACTCTCGAGTCAAAATTTAGGATTATGAAACGCCAGGCTAATCCGCATTTCGTTGAGACGGCTACCGTCTCAAACCAGCAATTGGGTAGAAAACCAATTACGTATAAAATTTAAAACAGTTAGTTCCCTTTATCTATTGAATCAAAACAGAGAGAAAACATATCGCGAGATGCTAACATTTCGATTTGCTGTCAGCAGTCCCTAAAGGAAAACCAACAAATTATTATGCAAAATAAACATAGCAACAACGACTGAACGAACCAATCACATAGTTCTTACCTTTCTCGTGCTAATGGTGCAATCACTTCCACACCAAAGAGATGGTTTGCGTCAACGCCTTCTGTGCATACAAAACTGGCCGATATTGTCTGATTACCATTGCCTCACTCATCGCTAACAGTTTCGGATTGCCATTATGTAACACTATCTTGAACGATTTGACAGGGTCAGCTAGATGACCGGTTGCTAGAACGTTTGGCGATCGATGAAGCCGGGCTCTTCGAGCTTGTTACAGTTAGCAGGTCGTTTTATGAGGTTACAGGTGATAACCTCTTAGGAATGTGCTCCGCCATACTTTGATGCAACTGTCGATCTGTTCTGCTTATATAAACGTCACTGCTACTGCACTTGAACTGGTATATTACGTGGGTGACGGACTGATTAGTTGTGTCCATCACCGCTATGAAAAGTCAAACCCCTAATGCTTAACAGGACGCGCAGTTAAGCAACTGGATAGGTGCGTTGCAATGCTGACGTCAAATTGTGACTAATGTTGTTGGTGAGGTGGTCACCCTTAGATTGGATTAACAGAACTATGTTCTTTTTCTTCCCACTGCATCTTACCGCTTCTGGTTCTTTCATCTTACTGTGGATATCCACAAACACTTCAGGATAGCCGTTATCCACCAGCGTCTTCTTAATAAACCCTTGTTCTAACAGTTGATCTGCAGTGCAAGTCATTCTGGCTCTGGGAAATAACGTTTCCACCAATCCTCGTTTATAAGTAGTCTGTGCGAAAACTGGAGGACTGCAAATACCGTCCGCTTCATGTTGGCTTTCGATAAACAGATAGTTGCAATGCGCCATCTTGACGTCTAGTTACAAGAATGTCTAAGAACGGCAAGCAGTTGTTAACTTTCACCTCATGAAATACAATGAGGTTTGGGTGGGCAGAGTTCAGATAGTTATGAAATTAAGTAAAAGCACATCTCCCAGTGTATGTCTTCTCTCTGTCTTGATGAAGTTGTATGTAGGCCTCAGACTCCCGTGGACCTATCAGTTTTGCGCTATTGTTCTCCATCTCATCTGCCCTTGTAATTCTCTACTTTCCACTCAACTAATGTTATATATATATATATATATATATATATATATATATATATATATATATATATATATATATATATATATATATATATATATTCCTGGTTATTTTTATCTGGTAGTGAAGAGGCAATACGGAATGCTAGCATCTCCCAGTGTCCATATTGTTGTAAACCCTTGTAAACGGTACGCTGATTCGTCCTAGCTATTGTAATTCGCTTGACAAAATTCGGATTCTCGTCACGGTGATAGTTAACACGAAAAAACTCGGTCCCGAAAATTACCACGACTGTCCCGTATTCGCACCCAAGGCAAGCAAAAAGACGCGTTCGAAATACAGAGCCTTATTCCGCCCCAAAAAGGTGTGCGACAAAGACGACAAATACAAAGTAGTTATATGATACACGGTGGCCAAACAGAGAAGGGCAGTTGACGGAAAAAATAATTATGGTCACTGATAGGCATGGCGGAATAAAAAGTCAGATGGGTAAAAACTAGCCAAGGCCACCACTCGGCCACTCTGAGCAGGTCCGCTAACTAGGACACAGTCAATCGTTTTTTTCTTTCTCGCGGCCTAGGCGCCTTGGCACGGTAACAGGGAGGGCGCCCTAACATATCTTTACTGTTATGTTAAAATTTATAGAGGGAACCAAGTATTTCAATTTTATAAAATGCTGTATCGTCAAACCCAGTGAAACTTACTGCATCATTTCCGGAAGCGATTGCGAGTGTCAGAGCTGTGTGGCCGTTACACATGAGATGCGGATTTGCTCCAGCGTTAAGCAAAGTTTTCACGATAAGCGCTGCGTTCTTTAAATGAACAAAGAGAATGTTACGTGTAAGGGAATAACTTGTCAAATTGTATGAGTGTATATAAGTGTTTTTGTGATTGAGCGACTGACAAGAAATGATAACATTTGAAACTCAGTATTTTCAAACCATATAAAGTGCGACACATGATATATAGGAGTACAGCGTAACTCTCGTACACTACTTTGTTGATTCATGCCCACATAGGATCAACAAAACCCGATTCTTCCATTAAATCACAAACACAGATGGAGAATATAAATGACTGGTCACTGAGATTGCCTCCAATGCTCAATAAAACACACGTGATTAGTATAACACGTGCGCTTATAATGCTATCCGACACGCCGTCACAATTAGAGATTGCTAAACAGTCTGTATTCAGAAAAGTCAAACATGTGTGCATTTCGGTACGCTTTCAACTTCACCCAGTGATGGTGATCTCCAAATTCAGTCAATTTTAGCAAGCCGCTGCAATGTTGCGTGCAGGAAAGAGTCGAAGTTGGATTACAAAGTATTAAATATGGTTGAGAAAACTATGTTCGTGAATACTGTTTGGAAAGGCCATGGAAAAAAGATTAGTGCATTCTGCGAACAACAAAATGGAATCCTTTTGTTTCCACTCATGTTCTGAGTAAACTTAACTACTTTTCCACACCTTCAAACATACTACAACGGTAACTGAGCAGCATGAGGCTTCTGCCCAGTCGTCTCATAGATCTACTCCTTCTGAGAAAGAGACAGGAAGACAATGGTAGACTGCACGGCAAATCTCTGCACATGATGCATTGATACGTGATGTAAAGGCATTTGAACAGATGATTCAGGATTCGCTTTGCATCATCATGTTGGAATACAACGTGTAATGAAAAGGCGGTCATGCTTCCACAACCTACTCCACATTCAATTGTTGATCCACGAGTCACTAGGCTAGCTCTTTATGGGAACTATTTCACTTATGCCAGCACAAATGGATCGATTCCGTCAATTTGAATAAATTTCGAGAACTGTTAGCGATTTGTCATGTACACCCCTGCTAATGTGTAAATTCGGAGTGAGCGGACTTTTCGGCTAGTCACACAATCCACTAGAAATAAAGTCACTATTACACACGGATTCTGATGTGGATAATCGCTCACCTCGTAATCGTAGTCTCGTGCACAAGCCAATTGCAAAGCGGTTCGCCCACCGACGAGACTTTGCTGTTCCGGTGTAAGCCGCTCAGGTGTTGAGCTCTGTTGACAAAAATGATACAGCCCTCAGTGTTAGTTGTCCCTACCTTGCTTCGAGTGCTTTCAGTAAACAAAAAGAGAAGATACGACGAGTAAAAACAGATCTCCATAACTGAAAAGTTAAACAAACTGGGAGTAAGCAACAACGAGGATGTTAAGTTAACGTAAGCAAGCTGCAACTTGTGCGCCAGTAAGTTTCAAGTAGAACGGTCTTTTTGCAAGTTGGAATAGTAACGAATCTAATCCCAATCAATAATCTCACGATCAGCGTCTCTCAGTCAGAAAGACATTGTATATTTCATTATTTACGAAGTGTTGTGACTGAATTGTTAAGTTTGATAATCCGGTTGACGCTTACGTGAAGTCACTGGTGTAGTGGTCAACACGGTCCTCTCACCTGCACACTGACCGGGGTTTAAAACCTGACTGGGACGGAGATTACAATACAGATGGGCTCTGAAGAGAACAAAACTAACGCTTCTCTCTAAAGGAAGCTTACCTAATTGGTTCTATGAACTTGAAGACTCAGACCTGATGTCGATGATGTGCAATTTCTACCATACAAGTCTTTGACTGTTCATGAATAGTCTAAAACGAAGTCGGTTACTTTCTCTTCATTCAAACATTCGTCGTTTTCTAATGTTTCATCCGCCAGACACTCCTTAAGTTAAACATTTAAGTATGTTACTTTCTTTGAGGTATTCGTTCAACTCTCGATTCTCATAGATGTTCGGCGTAGCACGTCTCGTGCTTGTATATACATCAGCTTGTAACGTACCATTTGATATCTACGGATCACAGGGGTTACCTTTCATTTTCAGCAGCCAGAGTTTGTTAGCGAATTCAACTTCTTTCGGAATCTCTGCTGAATCGAGCGAAACATGGCACATACAACCTCATTTTATGGTACTACCAATTATGAACAGAAAATGCAGAGCGTGCGGTTAGAATCACGAGTTGTTCAGCGCAGGACATTTGTGGAGACACGCGGCATCCACAATCACTGACGTCGATCAATGTAAGGGGCTGACCCAGATATACAGCTGTCATCAGCTATGTGAACAATAGTCTGCGTGTGTAAATCTGTGTGAACGGATGTGATACTACAAGTGTACAAAGATGTAACCGTCTGATAACCGTTTTTTCAGGTAACAATCCGAACAACATAGTGTTTAGTTGATCACCGCCACAAGCAGTAGGCAAGAGGATTATGGTGACTATCACACCATTTGCAAACGTGAACCATGTAACAATTCGAATCACAACAATTTCATAAAAGTCTACTTGTAGTGCGGTTTGTCCCATCGTGGGTCTACGGGAGACAATGTGTAAATGTGACTTACTTCATTAGGGCTGTAACAGGGGAAAAGGCGAATTAAACGGAAAAACACATTTACTCAGTTGTGCCAGGGTTGATTAGTCACTAAATGATTTAAAGTATGCCCGACAGTGCAACCAAATCAGTGAATACTGGGAAATTCGCTGTTAACAAATTCGCTGATTGCCAAATAAGCATACAAACTTCAAATTTGCAACTAAATAACAGGGACAAGGGTTAACCATCTAAAATGTGCATGCACAAGCTCAAACGGTTCACATCCTAAAAACAAAACAACGAACTGGAATGTGGAAGTAAGACAACACTTGCAGAGCAAACCCTCCTTGAGGTTTCCTTTACTCCGCTTTCATCACTGTCTATAAGTCACAGAAAACTGTGACAGAAAACGGCGCTGTTACGGTCATCAGCGTATACACGTTAGTCTGTTAAGCTTGACAGTTAGAACATCACAGGTGGTTAACAGGACCTACCGGAATTGAAGAGTTATCGTGTAACCTCAACATCTTACAAGTTTCTAGAAAATTTTTACCCATTACAGCGACGAGTTTACAGTAACCCCCAAAATAGCTACTATTTTTATATTTGGGAATGTCTACGATTTTTCTAAGTAAGCAGCAATGGAATTTCAGTTTTCAGAATGGCACACCACCCAACTTTGATTGCATCCTTCTGCTGGTTCAATTACTCAGTTCGTTCAGTGAAGACAGTAAATTCAGCCTAACTGAGAAGTTCTGATCACGGGGTTACCGACTGAAGTAAACAGAAAAATTCCGTTTATTCTTCCTTCGAATGGATTGGAAAGGCTGAACACTATTCACACAAGGTTGTGGTTGAGTCTTCGGTCATATCTGTCGTGAGGTTAGTGACGTCGTGGTTAACAGGTCAGTCTCACACGTACGAGAGTAGGAATGACAACGCCCGTCCGAAGGAGAATAGTAATTACTGTTGAGCCTTGATAAGAGCGAAACTCGAGTCCAGGGCGTAATGAGATTGGACTGAAGCGGTTTATTGATTGGAGAGGGTTTAGCCAATTAGCATCCACTCACAAGCTGCTACGAACGGAATTATGATCAAACCGGCGCTAACAAATCTTAGATGGCGATTAGCTGCTGTTGAATACGTACCTGTTTCAAACAACCGAGTTGCTAGATGCAAGGTCGTGGAACGACACAGCAACAAATTGGCCAATCAAAACGCGAGAAAGCCTGTCGCTCAATAGCAATCGTAAATATTGTTGATCCTCTATAAAAAGATGCTGTTTTCCAACAAATTGAGATTGCTTAGTGCCGCTCAGATTCCTGTTCTGATTTTCTCTTGATTGGGTAGCTCAGTACGCAACCCAGGGCTACCTTTCGAAATATGCCAGCTGATGGATCTATCTGAATGCGAAAGTCGCGATCATGTGTGGGTTCTATTCCATTTGAAATGATCTAGCTCTCATAACTTCTAGCAATTTCAGTTTTATTCGTTCACGTTTGGATTAGAATTGTTTTTTTACTCAACTCGCCCGAATGGAATAGTATGGTGGCCAGTATAATATGTGTAACAATTTTAGAAAACTATCCGAAATTAACAAACAAAGGCTTGGTAATCACATAATTGCATTTCACTTGCAGTGAAGTGATTGGAAGTACTCGCATCAAGTTGCCTATCTTATGAGGGTGACCCAACGCAAAACGCAGCAGGCTACTACTGGATATCATGAACAGGTAGTCAAGTGAATTAGTTAGTGTACACAAACTCCGCACTACCTGAGCTACACAGTTGGTGAACGTTAACTAGTTGTCATTGTTTACTGCTGGTCTTCGTTCGACATTGGACAGTGATCGGCAACTGCCAGTGATGACAAAAAAAGTGGTAAATGGTGACCTGTTTGTAGGGAAACGCAGAATCAACAAGTAATCTCATCAGCATCAAATAGTAAAGTGTGTGGTTCTGAAAAGAAAACGTTAGAAAATGTTTTTGTGAAGTTCTTATGTATGATGCAAATGAAAATCTCAACACTGGCCGCTTGCTGCCTACACAGATTAGCAACAAACAGCAATAAATGTAGTAGACAAAATGTGAGGTGACTACTACTGTTAAATATCGATAACAACTCGTAGTTTTCACAATCTTACTTAACAGTCCATGTTAAAATGAGCAACTTTTATGAAGAAATTCGATTATTCGTCTTTCTAGTGATATAACTGTAAAACGAAAAACATCTGCACTCGATCGCAAGTATCACATTTCCATAAACTCTTCAGTTAGTTTCTCGCAAAAAGAAGCATCAGACATGAATCACGCTGTTGGTAGAACTCGTTATAAGTGGTTATCCTTGTCATGGCTGAGGTTAGAACTGTGGTCATATGCACATGAAACAACTGTGTTGACGAGTAAGTCATTAGCTTTACATCAGTTACGAGCTGTCTCATTAGGTTGTAAGCCACCAGCCTAGTAATCCACACGACTGTCTTATAAGAACGCAGGCCGTGGCTCAAATCCTGCCTTTACAAGAATAGTGGTTGCTGACAAGCTTTAGTAAGAACGAAATTAGAATGTATGCTTTATTTCGAAAGGGAGTGACTGAAAATTCTGCTTGAGTACGAAAATTATCATCACCCATAGGTTAGTGTTCGATTGATAGCAACTCAACCTAGTAACTGTTTATCAGTGTCATAATCATATGCGATAAACGACCGACGGAAACATGAAGTATTCCATCTGATAGAATGGTTCTCAGATAGAAAGTTTTTCTGTATTTCTGTATTTCTAAGGTATAAAACCGAAACATCGACTGACGAAACATTATATAAACAAGTAGCCCAACTGTCCCAAAACCCCGTACTATGTAGAAGAGGATGCCCAAATCGACTGACTTAGAGTTAAACATAATTTTCGGATGAGACAGCAATTGGTTTGCTTCGGACTGCTGGTCATCATGTAGTCAAACTGAACCGTTCTGATGTCCTGCCAACACGAAATGTGTGACCCACTCTTCTGATTGCGGGGAGAACGCATAATTTGTTATGGTTCTGATACACTGATAACACGCACTGATTGTAGACAACTGACTAAACACGTCGGGTACAAACTTACATGTGCTGTTTTGTTCAAAGTAGTACAACTTTGAATATTTAGTGACTACTAACTTAAATTATTAAATGCCATGTGGATCATAAAGTTAAGAGCCAATCATGGCTAATCTGCCTGATACCTCAACACGCCAACCCAACAAAATAGTTGATTGCAAGATTCAGACCAAAAGAGGAGTTTAAGCCGTCAGCATAGAATATCATAGTTCTAACTATAAAACGGCTTCAATAGGTCATATGCCTTCATACTGTCAGCTATAATTGGATTCTGATCACTAAATGACCGAACATATCGAGTGCCAGACTTATGACAAAGTGGGGACCGATGGGCGCAAACCCACATGGCTAATTCATTCCCTAGTCGTATTCATTCGGACTCCCACTGGATACGATTAGTAGAACTACAGGTGGTCTAGTGCAATTCACTTGTGGGTGACACAATTGACGGGGTGTGCTTTTGTTTTTGCTATTGTGACAAGGCGATCCGCACTCGGAAAACGTCAGTCGTGGTATGTGAAACATCCAAGAATCCCATTAGAAGGATAATCGTTGACAATTTGAGAACAATCAAACAACAGTAGAACAAGGCGGTTAAGCATAGATGAAAACTACTAATGCAGTAGTGTCTTTGATGCTGTTGCTGCTAAAGATGATGACGATGATGACCAGCTTTGACTAAAAACCACGGACTCGATAGATAAGACCGAATGAGTCTGTAGAATAGATGGAATGGATGAGATCCACTAAGTGCTCAGAGATCGGAGACGAGCAAGGTTTTGCGAGGCCATGAATCGGCCATACTGGACGATGCTCCCGAATGTATTCTGATAATCGTCGCGTCGTGCGGCCTGTGCAGCTTGTTCCGCAAGAACAAAAGATATGATACACACGGTAACAGACAGCGTGATCGGGCAATGTATCTCTCAACCAGGGGCTCAAAACTAATATGAAATAAAACTGGTTGTGAAATGGGTCTTGCTTATAGCTAAGCCAGGTTTGTTACTTGTATTTCCAAAAACACTGTTGCCCTCAAAAGACAGTAAAATATAGACAAGCTTTTCATCTACTGTATGTGGTTTGCCTAATTTTGTTTTACTTAATATATGTATGTAAATAAACTGGTCTGGATAGCCGTTTTAACTGGTATGTCAAATATGAATTGTCTTTTCTCCTCTAAGGTATCACTCGAACAGATTTTCGTAGCTATCAACCGGACATCGGGTGGGAGAAATTTACTGCAATAACAATAAAAAAACTGGAAAATTTCCTATCTTTCTCGGTCATAGTCAACTTGTGGTGTATATTTTCTTATATCGTCCCATCCGGGAGGCGGGACATCTAAAAATGCGTTAACTTCGAGCGACTCATGCTCAGTAACAAAACAGATATTCTTATGAGCTGAGTTGATCCGCTCCAATGTTTTCCTGGGGTTCAGTGACTCATTCGCTACACATACACTATCATCTACATGCTGTTTATAGTGACCAAGTTAATCTCTGTTGCTAGCTTACCAGCCTCAAAATTTGCCACAACAATATCAGCTATTAATGACTTTAATGGTGAACTTGTATGTCAATATAATCTAGCAGAAAATTGAAATTAAACGTTGTGCCTGCAAAAATATAGCAACTGTTTTAACTCTTCTATCGAATATCTCATTCAGAGAGACTACTGAGTTTCTAGGTGACTATTTCGAGACCACCTATCTGGGCGTAGGATAACCAAGAGATGAATTAAAACATCTGTTATACGGTTGCAGATATAATGGAATTCAACCGACCAATCAATCCTACAGACTCATTCAGTCCTATCTGTCGCTTCCCTGGTTTACAGCTAAAGCAGATTAAAGGTCACTTGTTGGCAGTCGCAGTGATGTTGCTTGAAAACTTCTAATCACCCATGGAGTTGCTTATACTAAGTGATCAACTGTTTCCTGTTGGTTAAAACTGTTCCCAGTTTCAAGTGACTTTCGATCGTGAGCAGTTAAAGATTTTCATGCAACACTGTGTTCTTGACACGATTATATTAAAGTCAAAAATAATAGAGAATTGACTGTTTGTGAACTACTGTCGTGTAGATTCTAGTTAGGCCTAAAAACAACTCCGGATTCCTCGGATTGATTTAATATTACAGCGGTCACGCATGAGCTTATGGCCTATAGACCGATTCGTAATTGTGTAGTAAAAAAATCGTTAGAAAAACTTACGACAGTCCCTGGAGTGCTTTTGATAAACTCCGTTTTCGTGGGCTCCTCGGTTCTCGTATTCACATTTGGTCGTATGGTGAAACTGTCGTCTTCCGTAGCCTGGTGATTTGGATTGGCTGCGGCGTCGCACAGCAGCTGGACAATCTGAACCCCAACTTCACCGGGCAATAACGCAGCGTAATGAAGCGGAGCAAGGCCGTCCAGACTGGGTATTATAGGATCTTCGGTGGTGGCGATTCGCCCTTCTTCTTGCCGATCCATCACCTCATTTGAATCCATTAGTTTTGTGTTACGACGAGGCTGCTTAAAAACAGTATTGTAAGGCTGGATTCAAGACGAGCTGTGAACGGTTAACATACCTAACAGCGATGCCGTTTAAATCTATGACTCCGATTTTGATAAGTATGTTCAATGTGAATCAGTCATTTCGATACTGAAAGGATAACTGCATAGTTCCGAGAAAGATTGCACCACCATAAGCATCGACCGATTGTCTCAAAATGAAGAAATCAGTCTCCCAGTTGGGAATTATCAAACTGCGATGCAAATGTATCCGCTACGCAACACTGACATCACACTTAAGCTAATCCGATTGTGACTTGGTTACCTCTAATTGTTTACTAATTTTACTGTATTACTTTACGATGGCGAAACATGGCCGCTCAGGATAGAGGACGTCAACCGTCTTCAGGTATTTGACCACTCATGTCTGTGTTCAATCGCTCGTATCGGGTGGCACGAACGAGTGAGCAACGAGGAGGTTAGGAAGCGGGTGTTTGGCACTGATTGTCAAACGACTTCTTTTATTCAATCACTACATTTGCACAGACTTAGGTGGTTAGGCCATGTACTAAGGATGCCAGCTAATCGCTTGCCACATCGAGCACTGTTTGCCAACGCTGCGGCCGATTGGCGTGAGGTGCGAGATGAACAGATGATGACCTGGCGTAGACAAATGAAATCGTTCACGAAGGGGTTGGTCACTGTTGATCGGATTCCTCTCCTGGGTTGGGGCCCTCGCGACTCACAGAGTCGGTGGATGGAGACATTAGGTGAGATGGCGGCTAACCGACCTCAGTGGTGTGAATTTTGTCGTTGTTTGTCCGAGTTGTCTGTGAAGTGAGTGCACTTAATGACGCGGGGCATTGAAAGCCGTGAGTCAGCTGTCTTGCTGATGACGCCTTACTTTCACTTACAGCTCAGGTTGTTTGTTTGCAAGGTGTAGGCGCCTTGATGTTGAAGGTTTGAATATGGATGTGGCTATTTTCAGTTGTTAGGTTCCTTCCTGACCCTTTCTTTTTCCTTCTCACTCCTTATACAAGGTTCGCTTTTTCTTCTTCGTGGTTGTGTGGTAGTTAAGTATCAGTGTGAACCACTGATGTATTGTTGTCTACGATGATGATGATTGCTGTAATCAGATGGCATGATGTGATCATAGCAATCATAAGTATCTCGCTAGGTGTAAACACGACTGCATCTTAGACACTCACGTGATCAAGTGAACGGATAATCATTTCAATCAGGTGTCAGGTTGGATTGCTGAAGTTACTTAAAAGAAATTGAAATGAACGCGGTGATGGGATCGTTTTAACATAAACTTGACGGAGTATCCCCTTTGATAAAACTTGAACACCATTTGCTAGCTTCTTTTTTATAGGAACGTTAAACTGAAGTTCTGTCAGGGTTGGGGCTCAACAGTAATGCATGCCCTATCTTAAATGTTCCGTGACAGCTACCTATGAGTCAATCTCAATTTGTCCGACAGAAAAGCAGGGCGCTTAAGACGAGAATAACGATCGTGAATCCATTAGATCGCACTGTACTCTGTTATCGGTCGGCTAACTAATGGATGTTCTTTCGCATGGGGAACTAGTGAACATGTGGACACTGTTCAGATGTGCATATATGTGCGTATTCACTCACATGTACCCATACTGGCAGACTGACGAACTCCGTAACACAATTTTGGCGTTGATGGACTCATCGCAAATTGTTTGAAAAATCCTGCCAGGAAAGTCTGTCCCCAGGATAATTTCACAGACTTTCTACGAGATAGGGGATGGGTAGTAATTGAATCCAAACCTGACGTTTCTCATGGCTGAGCCTGATGCGTTCGGACCTGCTGTTTCTAAGGTTTGTTCAATTCCAGCCAAAGCCCAGATGTTTTTGCGATCGGGTTTATTCAAAATTAGCAAATGTGACTAATTAGTCCTCTTCATCAAAGAGCAGAAATAAGATATCTGTTAGAATATGTTATTGTTTAGTCTCATCAGTTGCAAAAGTAAAACATGGAGTTACATATACATCAGACAAATAAAAATAAACGGGAACAATAGGTACGTTTACAAACAGAACAAACATTATGTAATGAGGATCACGGCAACCCGATAGGTTGCCCTAGCCGTTTTTAAGCACTCAACACAGCCTGATAAGTTCAAATAAGGAGAACCTCACAAAAAGCTTCGGGGGATCGACTACTCAACAGACAATGAACGCGCTAACTGGGTCAACTTGGTGTCCTGTTGTCATGAGATTGTTGATTGTGGTAGAATTCGAGTACTTTGTTCACTAAGTTGAGGCCAGCGCACCATCATTTGTTCTATAGTATGCAGTGTAATTACATGCATGTCTGGTTCCTGTATGTTGTATATAGCTGTATAGTTTACATTCGCCACCGATAAGAGTAGATGAAATGTTAACCTAACACGTATTCTTTCCATTCCAATAAAACTGTTAAAAGGGATTCAATGGTTCATACTATTTATTGATAGTCTGTTCTGAGATAAAAAAATTATATTAATGGTTTCTATTCACACGTGAAGCATGTAAGACTATTGAATATGGAAAAGGCGGAACTTAAACGTTTTAATGAGATTAGGAAAGTGCTCAGCGAGCATAAAGTGGCAGAACAGCGTTGCCAATCTCTCAGCCCTTGGATGAGTAAGGCACGGTCCCCAATTAGACAGTAAAATGCTGCCTTAAGCAATAAAAGGAAACAAATAAGGCGACTTTGTTTATTGGTATTCTTACTAAAAGCTGTATTGACTAAGTATAAAGACCATAGAAGAATCAAGCGATTCAACACTTAAGATTGAATTTGGTTAAGCAATCAACGCTCCTGCGCAAACTTATTTTCGGTTTTGACGTTTACGTGGCGATGAGAAAAAGACATCAACCAAGCCACCTAAAGACATGGTAAGCCCGACACCGGCTGGCACGCATTTTATGGTGGCACATATGCCATTCTAGCCCATTCATTAGCTTCCCACACCCTCGTCGACAGACCGTGATTCTCTCCATCACTCGATCTACTCGTTCAGTTTGGTAAACTACAAACTAAAGTACTTTTACAAACAGTGTTTTAAACTCGAATTGAATTTACGGGAATTTGTCATGACATTATCATGCGCTCTATAACGTAATGACACAGAAAGACTCATCAGTAAGTGACATCCAGTACTGTACTGACTACCTGTTTAATGACCACAATATTTGTATTTTTCTTACGCTGACTTGGCATCCGGTAAAAAGGTCAAAACTGTGAAACGTTATCAACACGAATGCATAATCACTTGTCGTATTGCACTGAATTGGTAGTGGATATGAAAACATTCTTCAATCGCTCATTTGTACCACCACCTAGAGTGGAAATTTAGTAGTTTAGCTCTAGGCTTTCACATTTAGACCTAGCTATCATCATATTTCAGGCAATAACTAATGAAGTGTAACTGCACAGGTGTGGTTTCACAAACAACAACGTTAAAGTAGGGCAGCTTACCTATTGAGCACAAATAAACGTCTTACGTCCACATCGTGTTCCATAGACTCTTTACCACCTGGGAAGTCTGCTTTGCTAACGAAAATCTCTACTGTATTGCACACCGTTTGTAGGTGTTGATGTATGTTAAATGAGAATGAAGACAACAGAATTTCATTTAATCAGCTATGATTTGAACAAAGAAACCCGTTAAAGATAAGGCTCTATCTTTACCCTTTTCTTATTTCGAAACCATGAGTGTCTGATTGTTAAAGTCTAACCACTAGTGTATTATTGCTGATGATAATGATGGTGATATTGATCGATATGTTACATCAGACAAAGTCAATGCTGACCACCGAGCACTTTCAATTTGTGGATATCATTGTCTCTTGGCACTGAGAATGCTGAAGGTAAAAGAACACGATAGTAGAGGATTATTACAGTCATTCAAATTTTATAGGTTAAAGAAAACTTGTAGCGTTTTTGCATATCTGAGTGTGCGTCTGACAAGAACAAAAAGTATAAAGTAAGGAAAGTGTAAACAAACAAACAGACAGACGAACAAAGGGTCTCGTTCCGGAAATGCTGTGTGGTGGGAAATCGAAATTTCGCCAATTAACTTAGAATACATAGAGAGATAAGGGTAACTATGACATGACAGTCAAACACAAAGCAGACTCACTTCAACTGATATCAACCTGCTGACGCTCACACTAGAGATCTTATATCATTTCAAGGTTGTCCAAATGGTCAAGCTGACTGGAGATTATGACTAGCATTATGAGGGTGTATACCTCATCTACTGATGGCGCTGTCTCAACAGGTTAAATCAAGATGTTCCACAATGGACTGAACGAGTGAGGTTTACGTTTCTGCGACTTCAGCGAGCGAGTTCAGAGACAGTGAGTTCCACCAAGCGTAAGGATATGCCCCAGAGTATGCGATCACTGATATTAGATGCTGTAGATCACGATAAAGTCATTTTTGATGTGTCGATACTACTTGAAGAAGTATCCTAGTTCAACCAACCTTCCTGGACAAACATGTGAGAAAGGCGATAAAATATGCCTTGTTGCCTTACGCTCTACTTTATCATTCAAGTGAATGTATTTGACATAAACTAGTTGACAGGCTTGATTACGTAACTGAATATGAGAATGTGCGAACGAGTTAAAAAGTCACCGCGAAGCACAACTATTGAATTGCTGAGGAAATCGAACTATTAAATAAAAAGCTTTCTAAAACGGCCTTGTAAAAATAACTGTTAGTATTTTATGACGACATGAGCCAGGTTTACGCCCCCAAAATGACTAAGGTGACTAATTTGTGTTATTCACTTTGCTTGTATATTCAAGGCTGTCATTAAAATACCCTGAGAATAATTGCTAGCCGATAAGGTAACACCTACCTTCTTGTTACTGTAAACATTCTCAGTATTCTGATTGAGTAAATTCCTTCATCATGTCACAGTCGGTAGTAGTGACAGAAATTCAACAAGAGCGTGTTCTGATGTATCTGGCAGAAACACGTATTGCATCGCGGTATACACACTTGAAACAGGTATCAATAGACATTAGCAATACCCTTAGGTGCAAGTCACTCTAGCTCTTATTTCAAGACCAAACATTTGTTATCCTTTCCTTCATGTTTTAAAGAAAACATACCTTTGAATACAAGTTGTGTTTCTGTTCGCTTTGTGATTTGATGCGAAGACATGCATTCGCATCAGCTCCGTGCTTCAGTAAACGCTCAACCATCGCAACATCCTCCATTTGCACGGCCATGAAGATACACGGTAACGGCTGGTTGGCTGCGTTCGGATCGGCTCCTCTTCGCAGGAGTAAATCAATCATTCTTACGATCTGATTTTTCCTGAAAAAGAATCAATCGGTCTTACTGATAGAACTGTGGTACCAAAAAACACTTTACAAAGTGAAAAGCAATGCACTCTCAGTGTTCACCCTATACTCCGGGACCAATTACGCTGAGGCCAACTGAGTCGACTGGAATCATAATCCAAATAGTTGGATTTATAAGGCAGCGGAAAATCTTGAGTAGACATGATCTGATGGTTGTCAGTATCCTTCCAACCGGTTTCATTTAGACCATATGTGTAAATAGACTTATTTCAAACGACACGTCTCTAAGTGAGCACATATGAGGCAAACTCGGATTGTGGGCCACAAATGAGTCATTGGGTTGATGACAAGCGAACGCAGTTCGGTATTTAAGATGCGATGGCAGCTCTAAGTATTTTGTTCGTTAATCACATCCACACCGTGTGATTAACTTTCTAGTTACCTTAGTCGCACTTGAACTCTGTGAGTTAGACTCGACTACAGTGAGTGCACATTAATACCATGTATTACCTACTACTAACTAGAGATTTAACACAGCAAATTTGCAATTTGTGCTGTTAAATACGTGTTCTGTTCAGCTAACGTTCCATCTACCAACTTCCATATAAATTAGTCCTAAATTTTAAATGCAGTCTACAATCTTAAGTGGTAATTGTGCTTGCTAATCTCACCTAATCGCAATCGGTTTTGTCATATGTGAACTCTCAAGCACATCGGAGCCCGAGTAACAAGGGTGAGGTGTTTCTTTCCTTAAAGCTTTGACTGGGAAAAATCATTTTAACGCGAAGTCTGCTATCAAATACGGTTGCGTTTAATTTATACTAACCAACCTTTCCCGGACTAATTGATACGCAATGATTAGCAATATGACGGATCCGTCGATTTAGAGGAGACATAATCGAGAAGAAACTGGACCTCCGATGGACTCTAACGTTACGCAATTCTCAATCGATTTACCACTATTGACTTCCTATGAACAATTTGTTTTGCGGTGTCAACGGGCTCTGCAATGACCGATCAGCTCACACAGCAGACGTTTTTAACAAAATTAAGTTACACCACCATGTTATGACGTACGCGACATGAAATAGATCCAACAAAATAGGCTTGTAAACATTTGGTACCCTGCTTGCACATGAATCACTAAGGTGGTGCCGACGGCGGTAAGCAACTTCAACTTGATATCCACATGTCTGCGTCAGCCGTTGTAATCGGATGACCGGGTTGTCTGCCCACCCGCGGTAGACAACTGTTTGGGAAACTAACTGTCACAGTGAGATCGGTAACATCCGGCTGAAATCACACGTGATCATGTAACGCTTGCTGAAGAGTTGAACTAGGATCAAAGCTGATACGCCACGTCAAGGTCATTCGCGTCCACAACGCCTCCATAATGGTTCGGCTAGTCCCGTTTTCAGGCTATCCGCTCAGACCACGGATTTGTAATTATACGGATTCTGAGCTGGGATGAATCATTGGGGGTTAGGGGTATGTCAAAAACGAGGTTTTCTCCCTACCACACTGAATCAGAATATCATCGTAGCAGAGAACATAGCCCAGTACACATCACCTTTCGATAAGAGCTTCTCAATGCTCTGTGTTGTTCACCCGTAACTCCTGCAATGAAATCTCGTGGCAGTGTTACGTCATACTATAGACAAGCATGCTGCTTTTGACTGACCTATCGCTATCGTTTAGTTGTCACTAGTTACCACCATCAAGAAAAGTAAGATTGTGATGTTCAATACAACCACTGACCACGATCGGTCAGCAGTGTCATCCTCGCTCATCTGATTGAAAGCTGGCATCAGGTCAACGATGACCAAGCTTTCCACAGGGTGTGTGTACCGGGTAATCCATCGAAACCTGTCCACTTGAAAGCACTCTACACTACTGAGATTATCGGAAAGAGGCTACGTGATTTGGATTATGTCATCTAAAACGATTTGTTTAGGCGCCACTTCTACCATGGCCACAAATCCATTGGATCGATGGCTAACCTGCGAGGTCAAATCAATAGACGAGCGCGACGTAACGGACCAACGAAGCATGGCCAACTGATCGGCGAGTGACCTGATTTCTTTGTATTAAGTCCGATCAATATCTCTGTCTAACTCTGTAAGCTTTTTATATAATTGCACCGGTCCGTAGATGAAGTATCAAAAACATGTTAGCCAGTGTCTTTAGTCAGTAGTATTGCGTGCAACTTTTTGTTCTACGCCGAAAGAACATAATTGATTCTGTCTGCCCAAACCTCATGGTGGTTAACCTGGTGTTGTGACCGCAAAAAACGCTTGACCTGGGGAGCTTTTCATTGCACAAAATTCATCATAAGATATGTGAAAACAGAACAACGAATGATTAAACTAATTTGCATGGCTAACATTTATCCGCATCCGTTGGGTAGTAGTGCGGTGGATGGTCAGACCGAAGGGGCGAGTATTCAAACACTCGGCGTAATACCTCAACGCGGGGGGAGGCACGTCCACAAACCCTCAACGATCGGATGGCGGAAAACAGGGGCGACCGGATGAGTCATCGCTCGATCGGATCGGACCAGTGGGCGAGACATGGCAAGCAAAATAGAGTAGACGACCCGATCGGAGATGCGATTATTCCAACACCCACCGGAATATCTCGACACGGTCGAGGAATGCGGTCTAACCCCCCATACTGGCTAGGTGGAGGACAACACGAGCAACCGGACGAGCCATCGTTCAACGAAATGGGACTGGAATTGTGATTCGAAAACGCGAGCTCGCAA
>LUCH01006814.1:0-19342 GCA_013368495.1 Paragonimus heterotremus
TCGAATCTAGAGCGAGACTTTGTAGGAGAGTTCCTACAATCTTCCGCATTTTCCTAACATTTCGGATCTACCCGAAAACCCCCCCGGAAAATGTGCATGAAATGTCCCAGTATGGTCGATGGGGTGCAATATTTGCTGCTGCAACCATGACAATGACGTTTTTGTGAACGCTCCCGCCAATGTACGATAAGGTCATATCGGTTGAATTATTTCAACCCTTTCTTAAGCGTATTGACCAATGAAATTATCGTGCCGCGAGCCCACTTTCAATATTTGGACCCTTTCAACCTGGTCGACCAATAGAAACGTGACAACTGATGATGCAGGCACTGCGACTCCCCACAATGACGTGTGAGCGTCCTGAGAGTGAGTGTGGTCCGTGGCTGTCTTGATGCGGTGGTTGATACACGGGTGTGAGAATTGGAGCTCTTCTTTCCTTGGCCGGCTCAGTTCACATCCGACGTCACATTGGCGTCTATTTTCCTTTGGAATAATATTAGAGACCACTCTGGCATCGTAATATCATTGAAGAAACACCGGGTTTTCTGAAAATAAAATGTCAGTACGTACTGCTGTATACAACAGACTTGAGCTAAGGCATAGCTTCTTCTCGGTTCGGGTCTGTAAAGCCTGGAATTTCTTACTAGAACATATCGCAAGTGCCACGACAGTCTGCGTTCAAATTTAGTGTGGATCGCTACTCTGACACTTAGTCCAAACCCCACCATACTATTCTACGCACAGTCACGTATGTATGGTCGTCTGTTGAATAGCTCACACCTGCAGGTGTAATTATGGATGTTCACTCAGCTATGGAATTGCGAGTTTAATAACAGTAGGCCTGCATCTATGTTTGTTTGGTTATCTATTTATTCTCCACTTTAGCGCTTTGGTACAACCAAGAAAAGTTACGACGTGTAACTCCCTTTAATACAGAAATTCCTCGCTTGGAGAAACGGAACCATCAAAACCCGTGGCTTTCTGCTTCCGTCTATCACCCATTGAACCCATTGCAAACTAGCAAACATTCCTTGCCTGATAAGACGTACACCTTGGTTAATGAATGTTTCATCGTTGTAAGCGATTCAACGCATAATATAAGGATGCAGGGATCCCGAAGTACCTGGATCCAGTCAGTTTTTCCTGCTCGGTGTCAGGCGGGCGCCTGTTGATCTGAAAAACAGACATTGGAAACAGGGCGTAGCAGTGCTTTTGGTGATGGCAACAAGTACCAAGAATAAAGTAAGACCACTAATCTGTTTCCAGTAAATAAGAGTCTAGCAATGTTTTAGAACAATCCATAGAAGTGCGGCCGACGACCTGCGAAGGAAAGCTGTTCTTCTGATTACTAACCCCATAAAAAGAACTGTGGCCTAAGGAAAGTGCGTGGATGGAGCTTGTAAAGGTTCCTGGCCTGTTATCGTCGGCCGTCCTAATTTGCTATGATAAAGAATTATTCTGCCCTACCTACCTTAAAAGGGTGTGGGAATCGGATTACCATGAAATCGTCGGAATTCAAATAGATACAAATTAGGAATTTTAAAGCAAAACTTCTGTGCAAGCTGGGCACGCTGAACAGCGGGTATTTCTTTGTTCAGGCGGATATACACGACCTGATTAGCGTACTCGATTGGCGGTCTTATATAAACTCTCTAAAGCGTTTCAGCTATTTGTTCACGGGTTCGAGGTTGGGGGCCCAAGTCACCCGGATCCAGTCGGTTTGTCCGTTTCGATGTCAGCGGTCTTCTGTTGACCTAAAAGGCAATCATTGAAAACAGAGTGTAGCACCGCTCTTGAGAGTTACAGGGAATACGGATAACAGTAAAATACCAATTTGGCAAAACAGTAAAATACTAATCCAACAACTTCTTAAGTGAGAATCTAATAATACTGGAGCGGTCCCTAGAAGAACAGCTAACAACCTCCAATGGAAGGTCGTCCCAGTGGTTGATGATTCTGTAAGAGAAGAGCTGTTGCCTAAGAAAGGTCAGGGGTCGAAGCTTATAGAGCTTCTTGTCGTGACCCCCTCAACTGTTATCAACTACTGTGGTAAAGAACTGGTGCACGAACCCTGTACTGAAGAAAAAGTGCATAAGGATCAAGCCACCGCGGAGTCTTCGAAATTCAAGTGGATAGAGATTAAGGATTTCATGACGAGACTCGTAAGAGAAATGCCACAGGCCAGTGACCATTTTGGTAGCCATTCGCTGAACACGCTCGATGGTGATTATGTTCTTCTTCAAGCCGGTGTATACGACGTGATTAGCATACTCAAGCAATTGTCTTATATAGACCCGGTAGAGCGATTGAAAAGCATGCTTGTCTATTCGGGGAAAGGCTCTTTTTATCATTCCAAGGGTCCCATATCCCTTTTTGGCGGCCATCTGGTGGTGATAAAAAAGGATAAACTAGTCGATAGCCAAATCCCTAGGTCCTTTTCAAGGTCAACTTTCGTGATGTCTGTTAAACTTTGTGCATCATGTATCACGAATAGGTTCCCCGAATAGATTCCTCCAAGCACACTTACTGTCGTTTAGAGGGAGACTCCAGTCTTCTGACCAGCTCTTAATACGGTCAAGATCAATCTGCATTGCACTGGGATCAAAAACATTCCAGATTTTTGTCATCAGCATTAAGGAGGGTATTGCCAGAACTATGATCGGGAAGGTCATTGATGTATATTAAGAACAACAACGGACCGAGTACGGATCCTTGAGGAACTCCAGTGGAGCTCGGAGAAAGAGAAGAAAGGTCCGATCCGGTTTTTACCCTGAAAGTCCTGTTATCGAGAAAAGGTGTAATCCAGCGAAGAACCTCTCCTTGGATCCTATAAGCTTCTAGTTTATGTACAAGAGGACCGTGTGGGACATGATCAAAGGCTTTATCAAAGTCTAAAAAGATAACATCCGAAGTATGGCCATTGTCTTTGGTGTCTGTCAGACTATCCATGAAGATACGCATATTGGTTATGCATGACTGGTCGAGCAGAAAGCCATACTGGGTAGAAGAGAAAAGATTATTCGAGAAGATATGCTTGAGGATGGCGCGTTTTAACAGGCGCTCCATTACCTTGCATGGGATGCTGGTGAGGCTGATCGGCCGGCAGGGGAGTGACAATCGCCTGCCTTAAATATAGGTGTGACAATGGCCTCTTTCCATGCCTCCGGGAGAGTGCTGGTCCGAAGTGTCTGTTTAAACAGACTATGGAGAGGCACTGCCAAACTAAGGGCCGCTTCTTTGAGGACCCGGGGATGGATCCTATCTGGTCCCATCGCACTATAAGGATTGATCTTAAGCAAGAGCTCTTGAACGTCGAACACAGAGAATTAAGCTGTTCGGACTGGGCATCGGAAATTTCTCCCCGGGAGAATCGGATGCTAAGTTGCCGGAACCACATTGTAGACTGCTGAATAGTATTCTCTGAACATCTCAGCAACCACCTGAGAGTTGGAGGAGGTTTCCCCATCGGGAAGCCGTAGAGGAAGCGCTGAGGGCTTAGTTTTTCTCTGGCGACGCATGTACTTGAAAAGAAAATTCTCTTTCTCCCGAGCTACCAGTAAGATTTTTGACCTGTTTCATGCAGCGCGAAGTCTTCCGATTTGTCCTTTAGTTTCTGCTTAGAGAATATACGGGATCGTACGTCAAGAAGACGACGTATGTTCCGCGGAAGCGGTGAGCGAGATGAGGACTTCCACAGTTTGCGAGGAACAAATGCCTCATCAGCTTCGTGAATGGCAACTTTAAAAGAAAGATAATTTGTGTTCACTGAATTAGACACAAGTTTGAGTGTACTTAAGAATGTCTTCAGAGCGTCGAAGTCGGCTTTCTGGAAATTTCTGAATGAAGTTTTTGCTACGGCACTTTGGAATCAGTAACAGATGAAATCGAAGGCAAGTAATGTGATCACTATGCCTCAGCGGTGGTTTAATGACCACCATATCTACCAGATGAGCTTCATTTGTAATAACCAGATCAATGCAGTGAGGGTATCTGTTCTGGACGGTGCCGTATAGGTAGTTCAATATGTTGTCTCCAAGCTTTCTCATTGATCAATATTGCCCGGGACGTCGAAAATCCGGATTTAGAGCCTTCAGTAGAGGCAGCTGTAAAGTCGAGTTTGGGTGCGTTGAAGTCACCCATAATGAGAAGATGGGAGAAACGCTGTGTTGACAGGAGACAGTCTAAAGCGGTAAGAATGGCCTCGTCGTCCGATGCGCTGCACGACAGCGGTCGGTAAATAACACCGACAAGGAGCGTGTCACGACTACGAAGCTGGAGTTTAAACCACAGTCCGTCACACTTCTCTGGGGGAGGTAAATTCCCCTATGACAGTTGGTACTGGCAGCTTCTGGCATAGGAAAACAGAACAGCCTCCCATGCGTCCACGGGAGGAGTCTGTTTGGTACAGTGAGTATCCAGGACCATACACTCCGTTATCACTGATATCTGCGGAAAGCCAGATTTCTGTTAAAGCAGGAATTTGTGGACAAGTGCCGTGGACTAGCTGTGTAATTTCTGGTAGTTTAAAAGGCTGAGACAGTTAGTGCACACGCATTTGAGGGCTACCTCCTTATTTGGCTGGGTGCAAAAAGAGACAGAAGAGCGCGAGAAAGAGCTTGAAAAAGCAGTCTTAGTAGCGAGAGAGAGTGTGTAGACAGCGTCAGAGTTTCCCGAGTCCTCATGGATGGTTGCGGCCGTTTCATCGCAGCCCGAGCATATGTGAGCGTTCCTGTGGGACGCTTCGTCCGTTTCTGGTTGCTCAAGGTTGATGGCTTGTGGACCACCCTCACTTTCTGAAGTACTGGAGGGTGGTTTGCAGTTTTGCATCCTGGAAAATTTGGGTGGGATTTTAGGTTAGAGAAGAACTTGGGATGAAATGACCGTGTCCTGGTGGGGGAAAATGCGGTTAGAATGAGCCAAGTATGAGCCTTTCTGGAAGCTGGAGATGACCCAAGCAGACTCATTGAGTTGTAAAGCTTAGGAATAAAGTAATTTTGGGCAGGACGTTTTGGAGGTGTGATGGTTGGGGATTTAGAGCAAGACTGTTAGTCTGTGATCTCTTTGGGAGCTACTGGTTCAGGCCCGTACAGCTCCAAAGATGATTGACCATCCAAGGGGATGGGGGCCGCCGCCTTTGGTGTGGGTGTGGGCACATGGGTTTGAGGCGCTGGTCCCCCTCTTAAGAATGGGAATAAGGACCTTCAAGTTGGCTTGACATTGGGGGTCAGCCTTAATGCGTGGCCTTGTTTTATCAAGGTGGGAGCTCTTCTACCGCTCCTGCAATGAGCTATCCAGAGAGACTCCTTTTAAATTAGCATGATTTTTCCTTAACTGAACTGTCTTGTGCAGTACTTCCCCCGTGCTGACCTTCGCGGGTAACATCACAAGAAGTCCGAGTGACTTCTCGGTAGCTTTGGAACGAAGTCTGCTGACAGAAACTGAGCCTGTTAATTTTGGAGGGAGTGCGATGTTTAACACCGCTCTTGCTTGTTCACCTGGAGAGGGTGTGGTCGAAAATCGTCCCCATAAAACGAGCCTCCTCTCTCGGAGTGCCTTGTTCCTCAGGTTTGTCGCGGCTTCCTCAATTTGCGTTGTGGACAAAACCACTGCTTTACGGGCAACCACCACACCTGGAAGAGCGAACGCAATATACTTGTTCGGTGAGTTTAGTTCTGACCTCATATCAGATAGAGCTGTTTCAACCAGAGCTTTTTCAATCATGGCCATGTGCACTGCATTGACGTCTTTAGAGGTCTTGCAACTACACTTTAACATGTCTCGTTTCTGCTCACTGGGGGTGACGAGTGGCGGAACGGATACAGCCTCGGGCGAAATGCAGCCTTCACGAAAAGAGCAGCTCATGCAGATAAATGGTTTTTTTGAGGAAGCCAGCAGAGTGTACTGGTCCTCCTTGAAGCCGGTGCACTTAATGTGGTACCAGTGTAGACACGTCGGGCACTGCATACCGTTTTGAACAGTCATGCGACAGCCGAATCGGCAACAGGCACCCGATACTTCTGATCCACTGATGCTGCTGCATCTGGTGCGTGTCATTGTAAGGAAAAGCGGTAAATGTCTGCAGTATAAAAAAGGTGGGTAAAAGGGGCAGAACGTAAAGCGACGAACTAATGGAATCAGAGATATCTGCTCAGATAATAATCGGCTAAGCAGATGCGTTAAACGGTACAGTGTAAAACAGTTATAAATACTGTGAACCAAATAGTTTAGTACGTAACGAAATTATGCTATTCAATAACGAATAACGGTAATCGTTTGTAAATTTTTGATGCACAAGGCAGCAACAGAAAAAAAATATGAACAGACAATGACAGCGAGAAAATTTGAACTAAATTTCAGTTACCCGCCTTGTTGTTCATGCAAGAGAAAATGCGCTTAATCATCGTAAGAGTGGGAAATCCCTTTTTGTCGCCAGCTGGTGATACACGAATAAAAAGTTAAACGAAACACAGATGTCTAGATCCATCTGCGAATTGATTGTTGTTATATGAACTGTCCTGGACGCACTGTGAATCGCGAAGGCATTGCCAGGGTCCACACACAGGAACTTATTTGCACAATTATTATCATTTAGTGGGGGGCTCCAATCATCTGACCAACGCTTAATCTGCTGAATAAAGCCCTGTGTAGGTTTGTTTAAAAGGTTTACTCATAACCGAGATATTCCGCCTTTAATTCAACCTTAGATTTGCCTCCTTTGTACTGTGTAACTTTTCGTTCAAGTTGCGATCATGGATTTCCGTACCGGAATCCGAAATTGCTTACTTTCTCCGAGGCAGTGTTAATCAGTACTCGGTGATCGGTCCTGTTTGTGCATAAACTGTTGACTTACCCATTTTGTCTGCCCTGGAACTGATGACAGTCATTGTTTCATTTAAACCCGGCCGTCGACTTTTTCTGTTGTCGTTGCTATCTACATGTCCTATATATTCTAGTGTTTTACGTTCGTGACTGAAGAGAGTTAACGAAATGTAAAAGTCTCGCGACATATGTCTTCTATCGTTTTCGAATGACGTATTGTCAGTCCAGCAACGCCTTACAGTATTAAGCCTTCGGAATTTTACCTGTGAGTTTCGGCTGGGAATTCTTTATCTTTACCATTCAAGTACCGAATACCTCGGGGCGACCTAATCCTCACTTAATTCATTCTCTCCTTAGACCCTTCAAAGGCATTCTTCACTTTTGCGCACCCAAATGGTCTTTGAGGTCACGTGAAGACGCTGTACAAGTTAAGACACCGGCTCCTTGTTAGACAAAATTTTTCCATTAGAATCGTGGCCCATTGGAATATACCACCACCACTCGTTGTCTGTGCCACATCCAGGTTAAAAATTATAGCGTTGTAAGTTTGATATTTTCTTGATTAAGGAGAGTATTAAGGTGAGCTACGCTGTTCATTCTATTTCAAAAATTCTCCCGTTCTCTGTTGACATTGTGATGCCTAAGAATAATGCTACACCAGTTTTTCCATTGTTTAAAAAACTGACACTAGCATGACTAGTTGAAAAATTAATCGACCTGGGGAATTGGGGCTCACAGCCTGGCTTTCATGTGTCAACCAATAAATTACTGAACAACAGACTGGTAGGTTTTCAATTGAGTTTAGGTAGGGTTTCATTGAGTCCCACATCCGTATATTCCGGTGAAGCTTATGACGTTTTGCTCGTTACTGACGGTCCTCGTGTGGCGTTATTTTAAGTAAATTTCTTTATGGATCGTCCGGACACTCCCAGTTTCACCAGTTCTGGTAAACTCCCCAGTTCACTCTCGACTTCGGTTCGAATGGAAGTGCGTTCGCTAAAGAGAAGAGAAGGTTTGAGTTGAGTGCGAAAATCGGGGAGCTTATCATTGCCCCGCACTCAGGTATCAATCACTAAATCATTTAGATTTTAACCTAGAGGCCGATGCAACACGACGCTATGTAAAGATACAAACACAAACAGTCAGCAGTAGGTCAGTATAAATACTTCCGACCAAGACTGAACAGAAACGGGAAGGGGACGAGACGCGTGGATGAGGTGAGTATTATTAGCTCGAATAAACTTAAACGAGTTGTGTGCATCTACATCAGGGCAATTGATGTGAACTGTACATAAAAATGAATCAACATATGGAACTACGTACAATACGCTATGAAATTCTTTCTAGAGCGTTAGATTGGTGAAAATGCTGGGTAACTTGAGAGGGGATTAGTCACTGCTCTGGAAACCGATGGCCATATGACAGCTGGGTATGAGAGAACGTGAGGAACATCAAAAGAGGTTTTCCGGTTGGACTGAGGAGACACGGACCGTTCGTTCCGCGTAGGTTAAGTGAACTACGTATCATTGGACGTAGGATCGATCCTAGAAACGACGAAAGGTTCTGGGTGGACTCAACGTGAGCAACTTCAAACCTGTCATTTTTCACTGCGATCCAAAACATGAAGCTTCGGGGAGCGTTTGATCACACTCAATGGTCAGGAATATGGTTTCCGGAGAGCAGCCTTAATGGCATCGACACAGATGTAAGCAACATTACGAAGATCCAGGCTTAGGTGTTCTTGTCCCGGTCTGATGTTGAACCGAGTAGGCTGAGGCAGGATTCCCTCTGGATGACCTCAATTGTTGCACGAAGATGGTTATTTCAAAATTGGTTTCGTTAGTGTTCGACTTGTAGGACGGTTCACCAAGGATGCTAAGTGTCTTACTGTAAACCAATTCTGCGGACGTACAACAATTGTCTTTAATGTTCGATCGAATTCCCAGCATGGCAAGAGGTAAGCGGTCGGTTCAATCTAAAGTGGCCTTCAGATGACGATGGGAGCGCTCGATCAAGCTATTTGCTGCCGGATGATATGTCGTGGTTTTGGTGTGTTCGACTGAAGGTTAAAGTCTCGGAATAGCGCTGACCCGTATTGTGTGGCAGTCTGTGGTTACGGTAGTTCATCGTCTTCATCATAGCGGCACATCAGTGGCTCACACTTATACTTAACTGCCACACAACCATGAAGAAGAAACACAAGCGAACCGTCTATATGAGTCGAGATGGAAAAAAAGAAGGAAACGGGGCAACACTTAACTACTAAGAAATTTCCGCGTCTTTATTCAGACAAACAACCGAGCTGTAAATGAAAGTAAGGCGTCATCATAAAAACAGCTTCCTTGTGGTTTTCACTGTTCTGTATCATCAAGTGCACCCACTTCACCGATAACTCGCCAAACAACGACACCATTCACGCTACGGAGCTCGATTCACCGTCATCTCACCTAAAGTCTCCAGAAACTGACTCTGTGAGTCTCGAAGCCACAGCTCCGGAGTCGAGTCCAACCTACAGTTGCCAACCTCTTTGTGAACGATTTCATCTCCCTTCACCAGGTCATCATCTGTCCACCTCGCACTTTAGGCTAGTCGGCAAAGAGTGCTCGATATGGTAAACGACTAGTTGGCGTCCTGAATACATGGCCTAACCATTTAAGTCCATTCACATAAAAGGATTGAATAGAAGAATTCTTTTGACAATCAGTACCAACTGCCAGCCTTCTAACCTCCTGGTTTCTTACAGGTTTGTGCCACCTGATACGAGCGATCGAACGCAGACATCGGTGGTCAGATACCTTAAGACGGTTCACGTCTTCTGCTCTGATCTGTCAGGTTTCACCGCCGCATAGTAATATGACCATCACCGTCGCCTTCTACACACAACCACTGAACATAGGCGAAATCTCTCTGTCGTTGAAGATTCATCAGATTGACAAGTACCGCTCTAATCTTAGAGATACGCTTTCATATTTTATTCCCTGTGCCTCAGCCGAGGCCGCAGCTGATGTAGCTTCACAAGTACAGAAACCGGTCAAAAACCTCTATGATTTCATTATCCAACAATAAGTCTACGTATTCACAACCATCTTGCAGAAGCATTTTACACTTTGAGGCCGTGAAACGCATTCCGAAGTATTTAGCAGAACGCAAAATAGCCCCCAGCGTTGTCTGTGCTGCATGAGAGTGTCAAACAGCAACACCTTGTCGTCAGCATAATCAAGATCAGTCAATCTTTCACCAGGTAGGAGGTCCACGCTGACGTCAAGTGAGTTCCTTAAACAGCCTCCCATTATTTCGTCTATGACGAAATTGAACAAAAATGGTGAAAGTGGACAGCCTTGGTGTATGCCGCTGCTGGTACTGAAATTGTTGGGCAGTTCACCGTAGACTCCAACCTGAGCTGAAGTATAGGAATAAAGCAGAGTATATTTGTATACGTGATCGGTACACCCCTCTGTCCAGGCGACTATAAAGGTGTAAATCCATCCACCGAATCGAACGCACCTTTATGATCGAGAAATACGACGATTGTTGACCGGCGGCACACGTGATGCTGCTGCAGAATTTGACGAGGAGTGGAAGTTTGTTCCATGCATCTCCGCTCTGGGCGAAACCCTGCCTGTTCTGCCCTAATGTTTGGTTCTCGACTCGCAGTGAGTCGATGGGATATAATGGATACCAGTACCCCAGAAATGACTAGGATCAAACTAATTCCCCTATGGTTTTCGCGACAGCCTCGGACTCCTTTCTTGAATATGGGAACTATTGTCGAGTGACCCCAGCACGGAGAGATGGTTTCCGTCGTCCACACAAGTTGAAACAACTGAGTCAAGGCCTCTACTAACGCCTTTCACTTTCTTTGAAAAGTGCCGACACGAGATCATCTTGGCCAGCGGCCTTATTGCTTTTGAGGGCCGAAATGCAGTTGCGGACCTCATCCTTAGTTGGCGGTGCTAAATCTACCGGCCAGTGTTACACCACAAGTTTGTGGCGGTAACACATTAGAAACTGGAGGTAAGCTAAGCTGACTCCCAAAGTGTCCTGACCATCGTTCTAACCTCTTGAACTTACTACAGACGAATGTGCCATCTGTCTCGCGGATAGTTTCACTGACGGACGGACCGGTAGCACGGATAAGCTTAAAGAGTGTGCGGATGAAGCGAAAGCTGTTACCATTTCATCAACTTTTTCCGCTAACCATGCCTCACGATCAACGTTTAGGTTACGCTTCAGTTTTCTACTACCCTACCGATTGCCTAACCAGCATCGGCCGTCTGACGAACAGAGACCCCCACTCCCACTCCTCGTGGTCTTGCTTCCTCGGGCATGTGATTGGAGCCGCAAGTGGTTCAACGCAAGTCACTTTTGTTGAAATTTATGCGCAGACTTCTTCGGCTTCGGTCAGTTCTATAGGCTTGTTCTAAACGGATATCGCCAGTTGTGGAGGACAGGGAACCAGATCCACTGTCTTTCTTCCTGAATTAAGATCATGCCATCCAGTTCACAACTTTAAAGAACATGGGACTATAGTTCATCATACATATATCTATTGGCCTGCCTAGCATGAATGGTTCTGTCAGTTATCTTCACATCTTCCAGCGATAATCGACAGTTCCTATATTTAAACTCATCGCCGCACTGCGTGAAAGTCGCATCTTGAGTAGTCACTTAGATGATCTTTCCTCAAAATATTTTTAGTATATCGAGTCGTGTTATTGTGCTGACGCCTTATTTTAACTTCTGTGGGATCAATCCTGACAGTCCAACTACTTTTGCTTTTCCTTATTCATTTTAGCATCTTATCGTCATTCACTACGTGTTACTACACTGTAATGACTTTACCAAATAGCGATTTGAAGATCCCAAGGACATCGAAGTTCGCCCTCACTTTCACCCTCACAATCGCTTTTCAGAGAGTCCTCCTTCAAAATTGTGAGAAATACTATAGAGTCGCTGCGAAATCTAATTGAAACACAGCCGTGGAATGACTTAAAGTGAGTTTTATAATGTATGACTCTAAGATTGTCTTCTCAAGGTCTCTGGTTATTCTGGTTCATCAAAAAGCTAAAATGTACGAGAGATCTGTTAGTGATTCGACGCCGACTCTACATGTTTGTTTGAGAATACTCAAAATCGCCCGCGAAGAGGCCTTGAAGTAAAATTGTAATTATATTGGTTCATTGTGCCAGGGTGCTACTTGGTGGAAATGCAGATTTTGAGGAAAACTCCACAGTTTGTTTACTTTTTTAGTCTTTAACCTGCTGTTTTCAGAATAGGTTATTTGCCTCCGGTGACACCACTTATGAGACGATAGTAAAGAGTGATCTTTTGGATGGAGTTTTAAGCGCTTTAGACGAGTTCCTAGTTGACATTAACACCTGCTCAGAGAACATATCTGATTTGTCATTGGATTTGATTCACTCAGATGAGCTAATTCTCACACGGGGTTTCTCTCAAGCAGCTTATCATTTCCTCAGAGTAAATTTTACCCTCATACAAACGCATCCTATTTTTGCTTCGTTTAGCGCGCTGCCGAGAAGAAACGAATGTTCAAAGTGATTGTCTGTGAGGGCTATCCCGACAATTTGGTAATATGAATATTTGTCATCCAACGTGTTTCTTATAGGGTCACAAATTCGCTGAGGACTTATCCAAAGAGGGAATCAATGTTATCCTTGTGCCCGATAGTCACGCCTTTGGCCTCATGTCTCGAGTCAATAAGGTTTGTTTTATTGTTTCTTCTATCAATTACTGGATTGTTTTCTAAGGTAATTATTGGTTGCAATGTCGTATATCCTGACGGAACGATGAAAGCGCCCATTGGTACACACAGTGTACTGCTTGCTGCCAAACATTTTACAATACCGGTGAGTGCAATTTCCGAAGTTATCATCTGAGCATTTGTTTTTGAGAGAGCGTCTATTTTTGTATTTCGTTCATGGTAAAAACCTACGGGACACGAACGTAGTAAATCTGTATTTGCATGGGGGTAAGCGTGCTGTGTCGTGACAAGGCAGCACTGTTGACTTCTGCACTGCATCGCTTGGGAGATTCAGGTTACCAGGCGGGACTTGCATTTGCTCAACGTGTATGAGCGGTAAGCCCAAAGATTACAGCTGGTTGACAATCAAAGGCTCACATTCTTCATTAGCACTCTTATGTTGCACGATTTTTGCAGCGCTGTGCGTGTACGCTTTGGAGCGAATGATCTAATGATATTGATTTTGGACGTCAGCTATTTTTTGTGAGTTAGATGTAGGTTGCTCATTTTTTATTGATTGATGACGGATTTACCATAGGCTGTTCGTGTATATTGCTTGTCCATTTCTCTCAGCGCTGCCCACTGAAACATAGAAATGGACGTGAAATGGGCATTTGTTGACACTACAGCACGAACGGTAGAAATAGACCGTGGGACTGAACTGTTTAGGTGATGCTTACATGTAAGGTGGTTTCTGCTGGACTATACACATGAGGTCGTGACCATTCACGTTACTGTATGTTGCCATTCATTCAGCATTCCTAAACTCTCATATTTCACGTTTTTTATCTATTGTTTCTGATGACCGTAGTGGTTGTTTACCGGAGACGAAACGTAGTTGTGTTCAGTTCATTGACATAACTAAACGTCATTACACAAGCGTGATGTGTTGTTCGCTCACGACCGTAACATACTTGTTTAGCAATGTCTCGATTTGAGTTCGAGTGACCGTCTTGTTCAGTTAGATTTTCAGCCACCCTTTTTCCCAAATTGCTCACACGCAGACTAAATGCTGTTAGGTTTTATCGGCTATGTCGAGGGTCAATTGCACGTTGCTGACCCGGAGAACGAAATCAGGGTACTTCGTTAAACTGTTTTCAATTTTGACGAATGTGTGTTTATTGGATCATCCCCATGGTTGGGTAACCAATTGTTCGACTCGAAACCGAGAAGGTGAAGAGATGTAGCAATACTCTATTATAAAACAGTCAAAATGAGATAACAGGGGCTCTGAATATATCGACTAAAATGTTTACCATACATGGTCGACAAGACGCGAGTCAAATCAGATGGGACAACCGGGCAGAGTAGTCAGATACAGGGTGAGTCAAATGAACCAATCATATATGACAGTCAGGGCGTTTGAACAAATCACGTTACATGAGAAAACTCAGTCCAGATAGCGCACAGCAGTTCGACCGCACAGTGGCAGTCTGATTGGCTGAGTGGAACCATACCACCATTGACAACCATACGATTGGAACTGGGTTAATCGATTGATATGGCGTGATGCATCCTGACTGCTTCGTTAGAAGATAGGCTCCCTAACAGCATTATTCCGTTATATTGATACGTTTTTGTTCATAATACCTTTTTGAAGTGATTCCGTTGATCAGTTTCTCATGCAGGTTTTATCATGACTGTGATTTCCTAATTGAAGGCTGATGACGGTGAGCGCAGTTATTGGTCCAGTCACACAATTAGTTGCTAGTTTCAGAGCGTGAGCATCAAGAAGCGTTTACCTCACATTCTTAGTTGATGCGAATGAGCAATCCGATTGTGTCTTTTCAGGCCAACTTGATGTTTGCGCGTCACACCTCATATAGTTATAACTACGAGTGTGACATAGAAGACCTTCACAGCTCCGACGTGTAGCAGCGAGCGAACCATAATTATCGTTTACTTGGGTAACGTAAAGCTAATTCGAAACACCATAAACAGGTCCGTAATGTAGATCACCGGCAGGCAGCCGTAGTCTGGGTAGTGAGCTGAACAAAGTGGACAAGATGAGAAATGTAATGGTCGGGTAGCCTACTCTCCAACTGATGGTATGTTGGGAGAAATTGACGAACACAACTTTTGCATATTTTACAAGGATACGTTAACACTTTTTGTAATGTTGATTGATAATCTCTTGGTCTCTTCCAGTGGTCGTTCTACATCGTCACTGAACTTGGACATTTGGAAAGAATAATAGCAAAACTTATTCTTCTTAGTTTTCAAATCTGCCACACTACTAATCAGCAAAATGTATTCATTTTAATATTATACAAGGACAAGCATTTTGAGACGATATGTTGCATGATCCTTCCAGTCGAAAACGTAGGAAGTGAGTAGTGTAAAACGTCGAACATTATATTAGCCATTAACACAGTAGAACTCAAAATTAGGCCGGTCTCTTGGTTATTGTCAACAGTTTCTGACCGCACGAATATTACTGCTGGCACATGATTAGTGTAGCCCCAGTAAATTTCATTACTGACATATACTCACTCTGAGTGAGTACGCGAAGTGATCGATTGAAATTGAGTACATTGCCGCACACGTTTTACTCATGCCCACCCAGCGTCTACCGTATCACATCTTGTTTGCGTTTTCTGGATGTGACGAAGGAAAACAGCGCGATGGACAACCCTTGTTCGGGCATCAGCATTTTTTTGTTCGCCATATGCTCCGAAAATTATCGGTAGACTGTGTTTGGAAACTCGGGGGAATATGACTGTAGGTTGAGGTCCTCAGTAGAAATATCTTCATACATGTCATCGTGGCTTTCTTTAGCCACCGTTTTGCACGCTTTCTGAATAGGTTTTCTGATCATAATACGGATAGGGTTGCGAAACATTACGTTTTAACGTGTTACTGCCTGTCCTTCCCATTACGGATACTTCGAAAGTCACTTATTCTTTCTGGAATAATTGAACGCGTTATGAAAATGGTAGCCATAGGGCTACATGAGAATTCATGTGACCACTTAACGACATACGACGTCTGAGTTATGTCGACGTTAGGTGAAACAATTGCATGCCAGGAATGAATGTCATCCATGAAGATGCCTGTGCGTGTACATGTGATGATATTTTGGGTCTGCTTGGTTTAATCGGTAATGAAAGAGCTGTCATCGTGAGTCCAAATAGACAAAGTCAGTCTAGCCAGATTATCGTGGACTCCCTCGTAACAGCCTGTGCGGTGTTGAGTGAATCTAAAGAGACTGGGTTGTGGCCCTTGAGAAAATTAACTTGAGTTCGTGGGGGAACGGAGCGAATTCGAAGGTCACGGTGTACTGTCTAGAATTTCGTAGGGAGCTCATACCTACAAATAAATGGCGATAAAAGAGATCAGACGTCGAATCTATTCTAGCCAGACAAGCGCTAAGTCTACTCACCGACGTCCAGTACAGTGACGAATTCCTCAGCGACATAACATCCGGGCTGTGAGCGTCTTGATGATGGCTCCTCTCTCTTGCCTTCGGTTAAGTTACGGAAGGATTGGGAAGCTAAGTTTCCTCAATCACAAACATGTTCAGTGACGTTTAAGTTGAACTGAGCCTTATAAATATCCCAGTGGGAACTTTAGCGTGGCCGGTCCTGGTTCGCGAAGGTGGATTATGTGGTTTGGTAAGAAATCCAGTAGTGGGCAGTCAGTGATGGCTTACGTTGTACACATTTACAGACATGAGGGAACTGGCTACGTTAGATAGCGAACAAAGTTCGTAATCTTATACCAGTGCATCACCATATCGTATGTGGTGACGGGCTATTTGCCCAGTGAATCAGTTCGACCGTAACGACAATGTGGCTTCTGCAATTCGAATTACATATGTTTAGCTGGACAGATTGTAGTCCCCATCTAAGCCCGACTAAAGGCTTTTGTTGCATACTCACCCGGAAGGTTTGCTGAGATGTCGGGATTTGTAGCTCTGTGATGGAGTTGAAGTTTATTCTAAAATGACAGTGGGGTCGTCGGAGCCCAAGCGGTGCTTGGTGCTCTTACCAGGAGCATTGTTGGATTTGTTGAAGTTCGCCTGGTATGTTTGTCGTCTTTTGTCCGGTATGATGTGGAACGATGAATCTGTAAAGGTGTGTTTGGTTTGGTTGTAGAAAGCCTATCCTTAATCTGCCTTTATTTCTTTGCTGTGTGCAATAAAAGGTCGTAACGAATTTTGCACCATAATTGCTCATAAAATGTTTACTACTTCCTTCTTACAACCATCATTGTCTATCTCGTAAAATTTCCTTCTTGGTGTTGTTCACACATTCTCATCTTCATCTGTACCCGATTGTTTTAGTGACTGGTGGCTGTTTGTGAACACATGCTTAATTGCCCCATTTTGAACTCCTTTGCTGGATAATTTGTGTACACGGTTGATTCACATTCAAGGTGAGATAGTACCTTTGTTGTAATTTTATTAAACAGTACCGTATAAACTCCAATCCTTTCGATCGTCTTTTTTGACGGTTTCTTGGACTTGGAAGATAGTCCCGTTAACCCGACCGTCTGAATAAGCGTTATTAGAATTGTCGAATACGCGTCACTGCGTGAATTACCCTAAATCGCCAGGAGCAATTTAACAAGCATGGTGGCCATCTGAAAATTCTTGTCTGTCTGAGAACTCCTTGTTGTCGGACATTTAAAACTATTTGAAGATTATCGATTCTCACCTATGGTGTTTCCCTTGTTAAATGGTGAGAAGTAAGTTATTCTGCTGGACGTTGTACCAAGACACTAAAAGCCTACTGACTAACAGAATAACCGATGAATGAACAAGTGAATAGAACTCAAAATAGGTTTGTTTAGAGCTAGTTACGGAACACATTGAGTAACTCAAACGGAAGATGAGATACTGTGTGAAATATTTGCAAAAAAAATTGGGAGCATTTCTGATAACTCGTCGAAAAAAAAGTTTATCAACCGGTTACCATCGCAGCTTAGTCCTACAGCCTCCGAGACGACAGTGTGAACAATTTGTTCTGTCTGATTCATTTGTACATGATAGCGATTGTGTATTATCAACAAGCTCCTCTGCTCTACCTCTTTTCGATTACCTCAGTTCATCTTCCCAAACGGAAATTGGAATTTCCGTAGGCTAAATCATGCACGAGCTATCATTTCATGAGATAACTTGTAGGAGTACGTTAGTATACAAAAGCAGTCTGCTGGCAATACGAATCAGACGTTTCAGTTATTTTCTTTCCCACCTGCGTAGCGTCTTATCGAACACATGAAGGGGCAGATTCGCCCGATTTTCTTATATTTAGCACCCTCCTGTGTGTCAAAAATATGCTACATATGAAAGTTAGCTACATTTTGCGTCGTTGTTGCCAAATAAATGTAGTATTGTGAATAGTGATTTTTTTTTAAAAAAAAGTTATGGTCGTTGGTTTTTTGGTTGTTGAACACAAATCAAAATTGTAACGTATAACATTCTGAAAGGAAATTTCACTGTCCATTAGTATGGACGCAGAATATCTATTTCAACATTTCTCTGTGCTTGTTCGTAGCACTGCCTGTCAAATTTCTCCCAGCAGAGTGGTTGCTCTGACTGAAAAAAAAAGATATGGATTCTCGGAAGTGGGAAACGTAAGACGAATTTCTCACCATATGCTATTGAAGACTGTTTGAAACGTTTTGACAACGCTATATAGAAACAAAAGCGTTTGCCCATGATGTCGCGTCTTCTTGTGGTATCTCAAGGAAATCTTGGAGGTAACACGTTGATAATTTTGGCTTGGGAGTAACTACGTATACGTCCATGAAGGCAGACTATCGACATCTGATTAATGTTGATTAATCAATACCATCACTGTATTTATGGGCGGTTACTTCATGGCATCCATGGGCTTCGCTGAGTTAAACCGTTTTGTTTTTCCCTATGGTAGGTTGAGCCCCATATTTCCACACCCGATTCATCTCTGCACAATTACTGACAGAAAACTTCCTTGTGTTTCGTTGAGGAGGTACCTCGTCCATAAGTAAGGCGTCTTTTCACCTTCGGATTAACAATCCTCTACCCAAAACCACAGCCATTCCTGAAGGCCCAGATTCTTCATCCTGTCGCTTTCTGATTAATTATACGAACATGGAAGCTGTTTGTCTCAGAAAAATCCAGGGGATTTATGCTTCCACGTCGCCAGAGGTGTGCTTTTTGCCACTTATTTAACAACTAAAGTGCAGTGTTATTCTGTTCGGCGTGAAATCATGCTTATTCCACATCGTCCCACGGAGCAAGTGCTTATAGTGGAGAGCTGTTCCATCGGTCGTAATTTCCGAAGGAGCTGTTCATTTCCGATATAATTCAAATTTCGTCACGTCAGTGAACCTCATGAACAAGCGTTGCTCGATCCCACCTGGTTCTGAATGTGATGACAACCGTTGAGAACTTAAACACAAGCTGACTAAAAGCTTGCGCAAGGACCGTGAGCACTACTTGATCGAACAATCGAAAGAGATGGAAAAACCTTTCTGTCTGGGAACAGCAGAAAGCTTTTTTCTCTGATCCGTGGTTGTACTGGCCGTCGAGTCGGTTTAAGTAAGGCCATATGTGAAAAAGATGGTTCACTTATCACCAGCCAATCGCGCCGACTTGACAGGTGGGCTGAACATTTTGACGAACAATTCAGCTAGCCTCAACCAGATCATGTGGACGATGGGACCCGAGTGGTCAGCTACTGCACTCCAGACGGTCTTCCGTCAGAAGCAGAAGTGGTCCTGGAGCTCAAGTTATTGAAGCGTAATAAGGCTCCTGGACCAGACCTCCTCCCTCCT